>BMAO01028624.1:0-275753 GCA_019973975.1 Trichonephila clavata | reverse complement strand
TATTCTCAATTTTTACATAAACTGTCGGCCTTTGGAAATAATGTGTATAGAGCATTTCATATTCGTGTTTAATTCGTTTTTATATTTTGTTTTTGTAGCCACTCGCGTTGAGAATATTTTTCACTTACTAAATACATTTTGTGAATGCATAAAATGTTCACAGCTATGTTAGAAATTCTGCGCATTTTGCAAGAATTGGCAACCTAAAATTTTGGTGTTCTCGCTTAAATTTAAATTTTTGCATTGAATCTGTTGATATGTCGATAATTGTTCCATCTTCTTCATTATAGGTGTTTTTTCTCCCCACAAATGTAAAGGGTTTCAAAACATTATACTAACTAGTATAAAATTACTTTGTGGAACTCGGGATAGCAAACAATAGTATATTCACAATCTAATAGATAAAGAAAAAAGTTTTAAATTCATTTATTATAATACAATAAAAGTTTAAAAAGTTTTTTACAACAAAGTTAAGTTATGCATAATAAAAATTTTAATGTATGAGATCATCTTTAGATAATTGTGGTTACACGAATTTCATGAGAACTTTAATCCGTTTTACATACACATTTATAGTTTTTCTTTCCTTTTTTTTTTATTGTCACTCATGGAATCCCAAGGTTCTCTGGAACACAGTTTGAAGATCAATGCTCTAGATAAATGTGTAGAGAACGAAACTGTTTAATTTTTTTCTGAATAAATGATTTTCAAACGAAGAATAGGTGGATTTAAGGCAGTGAAAAATTTAATTCACGTTTTTATCTGCTGTATTTAAATGAACAAACAATATGATACAATTTTACTTTCATGTGATAGAAAAGGGTTGGCAACCTATTTCACACGCGGCACAATTCTCAGTGGCACTCTGCACTACTCAACAAATGCGTCAGTTTTCAAGAGGATGGAAGTTGATAAATTTTTTATGGATCTTATTTGAAATAGATCTCCAAAATTATGAAACAATTATGAAGTGTCAAAAAAAATCGGAAGATAACTCCAAACATAAATTTACAGATATTTTGTAAATTATTGAACGTCATTTCTGCAGAGATTTAATTGTTTCAAAAGAGAAAATTGTATGCATTCTGCTCTCCGCTTTTGGTTCCATTTATCTAAGTAAAAACTCTTTCCTCATAAGAAAAATATTTCGAGTCCACATAGAAAATCAACGAAGAAGTGTCTCAATTTTCTTCTTAGACAAATTCTTATCTATAAAATATAATTAAATGTTTTTCAAACAAAATACGCAAATAATAGCCTCATTACATTACTTTTTATTATAAATAGCAGTATCAATAATATCATGTGTATCTGAAAAATATTTAACAATATTTAAATAAAGTACAAACAAAAGAAAAATATTACAATTTTTTCCCCGGCGTTTCTCAGTACAAATTCTGAAATATATCAACGTTGATAAAGCGTATAATAATAGACATGATATATTTTATGTTGCGTATACGTATAGATTAAAATACACTTTTTAAATCACATACAGTTATTGATTTTAGTATACAATAACCTAAATTTAACATTTATACCGTTGGATAAACATACGATTATTTAATTTTTTACCCATATTTGGCAACAAAATAATAGTATTATTTTATGTAGTGGATGGCATTTGATGTTAATACAGTTTTTTCTAATATTTATTCATTAATTAGCAATTAATTAATTAAATTAATTACCGGTTTTCGACACCAACTAGATTCGTCTCCATTATTGTAACAATGTAACTGCTAAAACAATGACAAAAGTTGGCGTCGAAAACCAGTTTTTCAGCCAAACCAGTCGAACCGGGTGTGCATTGTTACAACAATTCAGACAAATCATGCTTTTTTTCAATTTCTACTATTAGTTCACTCTTCCCTATACATATATCTATATATATCTTGTTAAAATTTTCAATCGTTAATAAAATACTTTCTATGCATTCATTCAAAGTAGAAATGACTTAAATTTTTTTTTTATATTACTTGTTTCCCTTGAAAATGAAATTAATCTAACGGGAAATTGCGCTCAAACTTATGGGACGAAAACCTGCAAAACCAATTACGATGTACAAATAAATGCATTGAGGCCTATTTGCAAAAACTCAGTGAAAGAGTTGAGAAACAAATATCTCACTAATCAAATAAATTTAAATCATATTATTTGATTCATTGCATTTTCATTATTATATTATCTATGTTTGTATACATATAAAAATAATGAAAACAATAACAATTCCTTCTGTTTTAAATTCTTACTCCTATAAATGCTTGTAATGAATCCAAATCTATCATAGAGATATATATTTTATAAGTGGCCCGCGGAATTGTAATGTTTTTCTGAAGTGTCCCGCAAGGTCATTTGGGTTGGCCACCCCTGTTCTACGCAAAACCCCATCAGAAGACTTTTCAAGTATCACCAAAAGCGGGTACCCCCTTTCCCCCTCACACTCTGCAGTTTCATCTGCTCTTTGCTGTTTTATTACAGAGCAATAAAAGTTTCTACCTCCCCCCCCCCTTTTTTTTTGTACCTTTCTCTTCTTTCCTAGGACTTCGCACCAATGTTTGTCGTGAACTAATGAAAACACCGTTTACATACTTAGAAAATTATTTTTTTTAAAGTTTATTCACTGGATTATCACTTTGTGGAATACTTTATTTTCTAATTTAAAAATAAACTAGACCGAATCAATATTTTAACTATAGTGCTAAAAAATTTTATAAAAATTTTACTACTTAAAAATTTTATTACATATTTTACTAAAATGGATATATTCCGAATTAACTTTAATTCTGACTTTGATATGTGTAAAATGTATTGCGCAAAGAAACCGCAGCGTCAGACTTGACCAGGGAATTGAAAATGTTCAATGATAGAAAATACCAGTCAGTGTCGGTTTATCCATTGGGCACTTGGGGCGGGCGCCCTGGGCCGGGAAGGGCCCGGATAGGCTGGACTTAAACAGGTTTTCTAATTATAAATTTCGCTTCTCCAGAGTCAAGAGCACATGTGGATCTTCTGCTCCCAGGTATCGAAATGAGCCTAAACAGGCACTGCAGACAGTAATATTGAATAGAAAAAAAGCATATTTAAAGATACAGCGACTTTAAAATCGCGATATTGCCATATTTATTCGAATCTAAGACGCACCTTTTTATTCCGATGTTAATGCTACTAAAAATTGGTTGCAAGACGGAAAAGAATTGAAGACGGGAAACATTCATCGGATAGAAAAATTGAACAAGATATTATCGAATAGAAAAGATATAGATTTCGTTCATTTTAAAAAGTTTTTAATACTGGTAAAATAAAATAATTGTTCATTTCTTATTAATTCACTTTTTTTTATTTCGTAAAATGAGTGAGTGAACATTAACGTCGCACTGAGGGCTTTTGACGATGGACTTCGTAATTTTGAACCATGGTCAAGTGACGAGGACAACACCTGAGCTAGTATCCCCTCTCCTAACTACCACATCACACCAACGGAGAGCATTTAAGCTTTCGACAGATTTACAAATAGAACAACAAACAGAGTACAAATAGAATTTTAAATTTTAATGATGAAATGAGCTTTTGAAAAAAGAAACTTGTAGTTATACAAACTTCAATCCATTTTACATACACATTTATAATCTCCTTTTCGATTGTTTATTGTGACGGGTAACCTTGAGAGCCCCAGGGTTCCGTGGAACACAGTTTGAAGGCCACTGCACTATATAAATGCTGAGGAGAACGAAACAGGAGAAAAGGTAGATATACAGTAGTGAAAAATTAAGTTTCATGTTTCAATCTGTTGTATTAAAAAAAGGACTAACAGTATGAAGCAATTTTACTCTTAACGAATAAATATAGTACCATAGAAAATTATATGGCTTATTTTCCAGAAAAGCTGGCATTTAATTTACAAATAAATTTTCATAATTTGCTATGAATTCCATGTAAAATAAATTTCATGTAATTGGTGAGTATGGTGTCTTTTGGGGAGAATTTTGTTTTTATTCTTTTATCCCCAACTCTCTCTCACCACACACACAAATAAATAATATTCCTAACATGTTTCAAAAATTTCCAATCTTATTAGTTTTGGAAGATGCATAACAATCATCAATCAAAAAAAGTATCAAAATAGTAAAAAAACGTTGGTTTCTTTTTTCACTGATATACAAAAATTTCTTGTCGAATAATTCTTATAATTCCGATTCTACAAAGTAGAAAGTAAACTTCTTAGATGTGCATTTTATCTGCTCCTTTTTCTAAAAAAATAATAAGTATGTGTGTGTGAAAGGACTATTGTTTCAAATACAGAATCGAAAATTTTATCTACGTTAAATAATGTTTGTTCTTACATGTTCTAATAATATGCACTTATATATAATTTATAAAAAGCAATATATATAATATTCGTGTGTTAAAAAGAAGTAGTAATCCTAAAGGGAAAGTTTATCAATTGTAATTAAATTATTATAATTTCAATTATAATTCATAAGATTACGCTGGATTCCATTTGGATTTGCATTTTCAGTATTGAGGTGGGGGGGGGGGGAGTGATTTCTCTCTTCTAAATAATAAATTTTCTTAATTTGTTTCAATTATTGTTAAAAATAACATCTACTGTCTCTTCATACCATTTCCTTCTTCGGTGGTGTGGGGTAAAGAGGACGTGGTTAGAGCGGACACATAATATTTCGTGGCTACAGCCGTCACCACCTAGAGATCGGACACATCCCCCTCTTAGAACAGATAAAGGGTGCAAACAAATAAGTAAATAAATGCTTTTAAAAATTACAAATGTAATTTAAAACGGTATTTTAAATGGTAAATATCTTTCACGTGTGCTCCTAACGGTTTTTTTTTCCTTCTTTTTTTTTTTACGGAAGTTTTCTGTTTTTTCACGATTATCGAATTACAAGAATATATACATTTTTTATTTATATTAAATTGTTAAGATATTATAGTGCGAATGCGTTTTAAAGATAGCGAAGTGTAATAAAAATAAGAACTTTCAGAGAAATATTTAAAAATTAATAGTAAATAACAGTATAATGAAGGGTCGAAACTGTGTACAACAAATGACATGTGACTGATTAGGGAAACAACGCAATAGGTACAAGAATATCCACTCTTCCAACCCAACTTCTCAGAGCAGACAGTGTTTCCACTGTCGGCTCTGACCACATAACCTTTCCTTCATATTGAGGGGAATGTCCAATTTGGGGTCAAAGGCTATCTTTGATCAGCAAACCCCTCTCTTTTCAACTAGACATATATTGCCTTTCTGCATTGTTCAAAGACTTGAATACTGCCTATCATAGGATGTTTACGAGCTCTATTACTTTTATTTTTCAAAGGCATTTTTAGAAATATTAAAAAAAAAAAAGAAGCTGAGTTTAAATAAGTCCTATGAGAAGTAAAGGTTCCTATTCTAAATTTCAAAAGTGACTGAAACGAGCAACGTATTTTTCTTCCGTCGGAACAACGCCATCCAATTAGAAGACCTCAAAATCACCGAAATTTGGGACTCCACCCCCTCACACATCCCCAATACTGCTTTTTCCTCTTTTCTGTTTTAGTACCACCAGCAATAAAAGTTTCCTATTTCTCCCCTTTTTTTTGTACCGTTCTCTTCTTTCCTAAAGACTTCAGACCAACAAGTGTTTTCTGGTCCCATCTGAAGTGAAATTCCCATGAAATATTGACATCATGACATGACGAGATGCCTTTGGAAGGACGCTAAATGGTTTGGAGAATAACAAAACTGCAATTAAAAACAAAGTAGTTTATCACATAGTGATTAAACTGAGTAACAGATTGTTTTAAGACAATCATTTATAGTAAAATAACTTTGTAATAATTAGATTGACATAAGTTTTCTAGTGGATAGATTCAACATTCCGCCTGTCCCAACATTCCGCCAACATTCCCCTAAAAAAAGGTGTTAATAGCTGTTATGAGTTTTTCTGAGCAAATAATTAATGGAAAAGTTGAGAAAAGTAAAACTTCTTAACAATAGAAAATCGAGCAATAGCAATTGCGAGATTAAAAAAAGCAAAAATTATTAATTATTACAGTTATATTTTCCCTTCGTTAATAAAATAAATCATTCATTTTAAAAGTCTTCTTAAATTTATGTATAATTGCGTTTAAAAAATGAAAACATCTTTTAAATAGTTAGAAAATTAAGTTTTAGTTTTTTTATAAATTAGTGTTCTTAGAAGTTTATTCAGCAAGTTATCTAATTTAAGAATAAACTAGTAATAAAAATAAATATCTTAACTATAGTCCTAAAAGAAAAACACCTATGAGCAGCCAATATCTGTTCATACGGTAATGCCTCACATATTTCTTTTTTTTCATAAATAAATATATCATAAAATTTTTAAGTAGTAAATTTTTTTTATAAAACTTAACTAAAATGGATATATATTTTGAATTAACTTTACATTTTAAACATAACAAATTTAGAATTATTCAACAAATAAATCACTCAGCGACTATTATATTAAAAATTTTGTCAAGAACATCAGGTTGTTGAAAATATTCAATGATAGAAAATGCCAGACAGTAATTTTTAATAGAAAAAAAACTTAAATCACGATATTGCCATATTTATTCGAATCTAAGCCGCACTCTCCCTCCCCTCGATACTTATGCTACTAAAAATGAGGTTGATCTAAAAACTGAACAAGATACTATCGGATAGAAAAAAATCACAGGTTCTCGTTTATTTTTAAAAAGTTTTTATAATACTGGTAAAATAAATTAATTATTTTCATTTATTATTAATTCACCTTTATCAATTATTTAATTCTTAAATTGAGTGAGTGAATATTAATGTCGCACTGATTAGTTACTCAAGGGCTTTTGGCGACGGACTTCGTAATTTTGAACCATGGTCAAATGACGAGGACAACACCTGAGATGGCATCCTGTCTCCTACCACACCAAGGGGGGGACGTTTGAGCTCTCGACAGATTTAACGTATATCGCTTTATGGCCGCGGTAGCCGAGTTCTCTAGGTATCGGATCGTGGCTGGCATGTCACGAGTTCGAGCCCAGTATCACTAAATACCCGCCGTGTAGGGGTGCGATGCACGTTAAATCTGTCGAGAGCTCAAACGTCCTCCCGTTGGTATTAGGACCTCCCGTCGCCCTCCCTCTTAGTTAGGAGAGGGGGAAACTCGGGTGTCGGTCCTCGTCAAAGGACCATGGCTCAAAATTACGAGGTCCGTCACCAAAAACCATTCACGTAGCTGAACAGCGCGACGTTATTATTCACTCACTCGTGCATCGCTTCCCTACACGACAGGTCTTGAGCGGTACTAGGCTCGAACTCATGAAACGCCAGCCACGAGTCCGTTACCTTGACCACTAGGCTACCGCAGCCATATTTTATTTAGTAAATTTATCATATGTCGATAACATATTTAACACTATTTTTAGTTTTTTTTCCCAAAATCGGGCTGAGAGAGAGAATTTGGGGTACGGCTTAGAATTGGAGAAAAGTAATTAAAAAAATAAGTTTCTGCTAATTTAATTAAAAAACCAGATTTTTTTAATGATTGTTCCAATGATTGATCCAATGGTTTAATGGTAAAATTGTACGTTAAATATAAAATCTATTCGATGAAAAAAAAAATTTGTTTGTTTGTTAAAAATAATAATAATTGCATTACAATAATAATATTAAAATTTTAAATTGTGAGCTTCAAGGAGTAGTAATTTGTGTTCTCTAGTCAATTCACAGCTTTCTGTGTATGTGTCAAGTATAAAATAAGTATACTTTCAATTTTTCATTCAGTCGCTTCACAGAATTTAAATATTTTTATATGCATTTCATTAATAACAGGCAAAAAAAAAAAAAAAAATCTAAGTAGCAGAATTATAAATTATCTATATAATTTAAATTTTTAAAGCACACATGCTGGAAATATTAAAAACATTCCTAAATGGGAAAGTTCATCAGGTTTGAGATGTTAAATCTCTGTGTACATCATAAATCTTCTTTATTGTCCACACTATTTGTCACAACTTGCTGGTTACCATCATTTCAGCTGGCGACAATATTTCAGAAAGCTATCGCCAAAATTAAGTATTCGTAGCCAAGAAAAATTCGTGCTACAAAACGATGGTGGCGCCATCTCTTTGAGATAGTCCTAACTACGCCAAAAATAATTCAGAATGAACTTAAAATTTAAAATAATTCATTAATAAAAACATAAAACTTAATTCTGGCTACACTAGTCAAAAGAGGGAAGCATGCTTTCTAATATACTATTTAATTCTACTTGAAAAAATCAATTTTTTTCTATTAAAATGTGCTTTGCGTTTTCACTTCCTATACTTTAACATAGAAAACTCAAATTTCATTTTGCAATAATGCTGAAAACTGCGTATTTTTTACAAAAATCAAAATTCAAAGAACACTATCCTCTAAACAATAATTTTTTTTATAGCCATAGAAATTTTAATTATTATTGGAGCTTTTTCCTGCCGGCAAATGTGCTTCCCGTTTGATCCCTATCCTTTAACATTGACCGAAAACAGCCTTAACGTGCAACAGCCCCTACACATGATGAGTCTATAGTAGTCACAGTACTCTTCATTCACTTCTTAATGATGATCTTTCAAACAAATGCAGACTTGAAGGGTACTATTGTATAAATAAATTAAGTTGATTAGTTTGATTCGATTCTTGTTAGTAGAAATCATTTTGTAATGCAATGTTTCAAATGTAAGTGTTACATTTTAATTTATACTTTGTTTGCAAACGTGCGAGTTTGTATTATCCCAACTCTTTATACTTAAAATTACAAGAGTAAAATGTGGCCGCGGTAGCCTAGTGGTCAAGGTAACGGACTCGTGGTTGGCGTGTCATGAGTTCTAGTCTTATGCCATTGAAGACCCGCCGTGCAGGAGAGCGATGCACGTTAAATCTGTCGAGAATTCAAACGCCCTCCCATTGTTGGGGTGTACTAGTTAGGAGCTCTCAGCTGCCGTCTTCGTCACTTAACCGTGATTCAATATTACGAGGTCCGTCGCCAAGAGCCCTCGTGTAGCTCAATGGTGCGACGTTAATATTCACTCACTCGCTGCCCCACCTAGTATGGTAGTTTTGACACTCGGCTTATAAGAGAGTGGTCTCGAGTCCCGAATAAGCCACAGTTGTACCTTCGGGAAAAGAAAAGTCGGACTTTCCGTTTGAATGGATTCCCGTCTCGAATGTTAAGCAGCGCACCTCTTCTGTTCTATGCTGGTAATAAAAGTGTGTATTTTTCTGTGTTTGTAATGAATGTTTCTGTTCTTCCATCTTTCGCATGCATCCCAGTGCGGAACACACGACAACAACAACTCACGCCAGAATAAAAGTATAGCATTAGTGGTAACAAATATAATAGTATAATAATATATTTCAGTTAGTCATTATATACATTATATTTTTTCAACAATGTCCATTGTAGACTGCTGGTATGCAGTGAACGTTCAATGTGTTGCTTCCAGTGAAAGATATGTCCATCTTTCTCCTCAACTGGGAAAGAACCTCACTATCTTCTTCAACTAGGACTCGTTTGAAAAGACGATGTCTTTCCATTCTTGTATCCAATATTGTCTTTGGATGCACCATTGTCATTGTAGCTTCAAAGGAAACTGCAATACTGATCACCGTGTTGAAAGTCCTTGCTGCCTTAGACATGTCGTCGCTCTGTATGTGATTACTTGTGCTGGAAAAAAGACAACTTTCTAACTCAAGTTCCATGATATGACTGTTCGATCCTGCAAGGCCGATAGGCATTATGACCGCATGTCTATCCTCTCGGGTGATCATTGAGATCCTGCATGGGATTATATAGGACCCCATTGATTCCATATTCGCATGACAATGTTGTACTCTAACCCTTACGAGCTGCAGTATCGCAAAACGATAAACTACTCTCTAGGTATTCTGCCTGTATCAAATTATAACACATGCTGATATTCAAAATTCAAATGCGATTTCCAATTGAGAAACACGATTTGTAACTTTCCCCTATTGCATTTCTTTTATTTTCCCTTTTTCTTATGTTTAAGTGCTGCTCATTTGCTTATCGAAGTATATTTTCCCTTTCGTGTAAATTGTACATTTGTATCTCGACTTCATAGTGTTGCATTTAAATGACCAGAATTACATTTTAATCATAACTTTACAAATTTTATTGACTCAAGATACACTGTTTACTTAAAAAATATATCATTCACATTTAACTTTGGCAAAATAATCCCATTAAATGACCATGGAACACATGAAAATAGAAATAGACCTACATGTTGAATTATGCAGAGCTAGAGAATAGTTAATATACAAATTCTAATAATCATAAAATTTGAAATAATTTATAATTTTAAATTATATTTTCATATAAAATAAAACTTCTAAGAAAATCTGCTATTTTGTTTCTGAAATTTACAAAATGTAGCCCTTTAGCGGAATAACCATTCTTTCATGTAAAATTAGATTAGACATGTAATTATCACTAATTAGTGCATTGTATGCATTTTTCGTTATTTTTTATTCTTAATAAATTACTTTATCAATAAAATAAAACACGTTGCGTCCGTGATTTTTTTATTATGGATGTAAATTACTTAATGGTTAAAGTTTTCTGCTGCTTATTATAAATATAGTTTTTTTCTAGTCATAATTTATGCGTATTTGCGTAAAAAAAATTGTTTGTGAATATGCTTTAAAAAAACCTTAATTAAATACAAATATTTATATAGAATCAGTTTATGATGTTACATGTTTTTAAAACATACAGTACTTTAACTTATGTGTTGTTTTTTTTACAAATTTTAAGAAAATTAATTAAATTTATCGATAGCATATTTTTTAGTTGTCTATAATCAAAGATATATCATTTAAGTTTCTTCTTTCAATTTGTTTTACATATTTTATTTGAAAGAAACATGCATGTTACTGCATACTTCCAAATAAAAGCTTTGACAAACCACTAATTTATATTTAAGAAAATAATTCAAAATTCCAAAAATATATATTGATAGGAGTAAAATCTGAAAAATCTATTAAAACTTCGTGCCAAACATTTTGATGAAGAAAATAACAAATCAGCAACATGCCGAATATTATAGAAAATAAATAATAAAGAATAATCCAAAATGACATTAGAAAAAAATACATTTGTAAATTTAGTGTGTTTCATTAATATCCTGTCCATGGAGTTATTTTTTCAGAGAAAAGCTGTTAAAACTCTAACATTCTTTTGTTCCAAAATAATTAAAATAAGAAATTCAAGCAAATGAACATTTTTAACATTTGTATAAATAATAAAAATAAATTCCCTAGAAAATCCCAAATGTATTATTTAAAAAATAAACACTTGAAATGAAGTTTTTAAAAACATTTGAGAAATTAAGCGTCGCTTATCCCATAATGTTTTTAAAATAATGTAGTATAATTCAATAAACGGAGTAATTCAGGTTACCTGGAATTTAAATGTATTTTCCCATAAGAACTCGTTAAAAGAAAAATGAGAGTAATTTAGTAATATATTACAGACTTATTAAATTAGTTCATTGTTATTTTCTTTCGATATATTTTACAGAAACGAAGAAGATAGCTAGATGCAATGTATATTGTCTAGGGAAATAAACTGAAATACAAATAACACGAATGAAAATATAAAATGAATTCGAATTTTTTTACAACGATAATTATCTCGATGGTAATTTTCGAAATATGTATGTATTATGAAACTGTGTAAATAGCAGTTTTAATTTTAACAGGTAAGGGATGCATCCCAAGCGTCTCTATTAAAATAGAAATGTATGTTTATTCTATAAACTCAAACTTAAAAAAAAAGAGATTCAAAGAACGAAGTGTTTGACCTACTTTCGAACAAATTCTTTATAAAAATAATGACAAAGAATATCTCGATTATAAATTTGAAGCTACCTTTCACAAAACAGTTTTAAATGTTTATTTGAAAAGGGGATGCGTGTAATTGCAATGAATGAGTTGAAATACGAACTTCTACTTTAAACATATGTCTGTGCGTTCGGTGTTTCTAATGCCACCTGTCGGATGGTGTCAGATCGAGGTCCACGAAATTCATCGTGGCAAGAGGCTAGGTGTACGCCTGTCGTTAGCTCTTTAGCTTTCAGCACCGTGCATGTGACAGTACGATTTGGCTCGGTTCATACGCGATAGATGGCGACAGCTGCTACGACCTCCCACAAGCCTTTTAGACCACTGAAGCGAGCACGTACTCCGTGTGTACTCGGAGGATATTTGGTGACTTCGGGCATCGAACCCAAGCCTTCCGGTCTGACTTCCGATGCTCTAACCACTAGACTACCCACGGCCATATGTGCGTTCGTACATGTAAAGTACCAAAACTCATAGTAATATGCAGATAATCCAGATGCAGAGTATACATAAAAATTATACTCGGAGATTAAGAATATATAAATGGGCCGTACATTCATTGTGAGATTTTGTAAAAGGATTCAGGTGAAACATGTTCTGACGTAATTATGGCCTTACGGTAATTAATAGTCTTCAGACGAGGATGCATAGAATCCCATTACCGAAATCTTTGAAGAATTTAATATTCCTCGATTAACTGCAACACCAAAAATGTATGATTTTAAATATTACTTCCCACCATAGTATTCGTCATTTGACAATGGTTCAAAAATTTGAGGTACTTTGCCAATAGCCCTCGTGTTGTTTTAGAATGCTATGTAAACTAAAATCAAATCAAACACGCCCCTACCAATGCAAAGGCTCCCACTTCTACTGACTGACTGAGTCCAGCGACTTCCGCTGAAAAAAGTGAATGTTATCTAACGAGTGACATTGAGTCAAACGATAGCAACAGTCAATACGGATAGCTCAACATACATGTCCAGGATAAGAGTACAGCAAATTTTGATAGGCTATGGCAGCGTTTCTCAAACTGTTGGGTGAACCCCTTAAAGGGGTGTGATAACTTTACGTGGAGAGACGCGAGTGTATGGAAAAGTCGAAAATAAAAGATTTATATATATATATAAATATATTATTATTTTACTGAAAAGAATCAAAAATCATTTTGTCTTAGTAAAGAATAAAATACACATTTACACTGATATAATACACTTATAACTATACCAGTACTGCACAATGTATTTAATAATTAATTTAACAATACTAAGTTAAGAAAAGGTTTAATAATTAACAGACCCCAATTATGCACAAAATTTAATACTTATCTTGATAATTTATACAGTTCATAATTAAAATAGTATTGTAGCTTTACATAAAAGTACATTATTATTGAGTTTAATACATTGTGTTATTGTATGGAGGATGGGGGTGCGATGAAAATTATGATTGAAAATTAGATTGCATTTCTTAAAAGTTTGAGAAGCACTGGACTATGGCAGCAGAAGACCAACAAGTTCTTTTAACCGCATGTTACCTACATTGTCTTTTTTCTGCGCTCATGAACATATTGGTTGACCCCCAGATATGTATAGAAAAACGTTACTTGATCGAGAGCTAATACTAGGTTTTGTGTGTCTCTATCTCTATGAAACTGAGCATCCTGGATGTAAATAAGGTGCTATACAAAATAGTGTGGGCTGTTTTCTCGCATGGCATGGGGCGACTTAAAACAGTCTTTAAATGGAACTTATTATGTTCGACAATGGGCAGATCATTTGCAGTTACATGGTGTACCGAAATAAAGTTGTAATTATCCAAGAAAATTCTCCTTGTCACCCAGCTGGAGGATCCAAACGAATTTCATCAAACTAAACAATGCCAGAGAATGGTTTGACTATTTTGATCAGGGGTACTCAATATTTTTTTCCGCCGGGCCACATACATTGGACAACTATTTCACAAGGGCCGTGAGGATTAGAGTAGGTAGACGTTATAAGATTCCGCATTTAAAATGCGGAAATTTGATCATATTTAAACATAATTCGGGATTTTATTTTAAAACTATATTAAACTCTATCAAACTCAACTCACAAAAAAAATAGGTTTAAGCATTTTTCATTCAGTTATGGGGTAATTTGGATTTCCTTTCGTCAATGATCCCAAACCTCTTGTTAGTACCACAAAAGATCCGCCGTGTAGGGGAGCGATGCAAGTTAAATCTGTCGAGAGCTCAAACGTCCTCCCGTTGGTGTGGTGTGGTAGTTAGGAGAGGGAGGTGCCAGCTCAGGTGTCGTCCACGTCACTTGACCGTGGTTCAAAATTACGCGGACCGTCGCCAAAAGCCCTCGTGTTGCTAATCAGTGCGACTTTAATATTCTCTCACTCACTCACCCAAACCTCTTGTTTGTATTTTCTTGTCATAAAAACAAAGCTGCCAGGCTCTTCGATAATTTGATTTTTCTCTTTTAACAAAGCCTCACTTATTTTTATTTCAGATATTAATTTACCAAGTGCAGGATGGTAGCAAAGACTTTTTACTGAATTCCGGACTGAAATTAGTATTATTTGCTTAAAATTAGTTCAGACTTACTTGTGCAATTTTCTTTCAAATTTATTCAATAACTTGTTTTGATTTTATTTAAAAATTATCTGAACAAATAACGGAATTTATCAAAGAGTACATCGAAGGCATTTAAGAAACATTCTAACAATCTCTATATTAATTCAAGTGTTTAACCTTAACAATTTCATTTGTTAATCAATATATAAAATGTTTTGTTACCTCTGCATTTTGTGACATTGCCATGCACATGTGTTGCTGTTGCACACACACACAAAGATGTGTGTTTTTAAAAAATCAATTTATCCCGTCTTGAAATAGATCTTCAAGAAGAAGAGCCTTTAAAAGATTTAAGCATAGTAGTGTATTGATGAGCAAAAATATTTTTTTAAATGTAACATTTTCACGACAAATTAAACCAGTTTTGGTCGATGTTTGTTTTTCTTTACGAAATTCTCTCAAGTTCCCAATCGCCTTGAAACAACATATATTCTTTAGATATTTTTTGCTTGAAGACATGAGGGTTAATTAAAAATTAGATTCACCCATAAAATGGTCACTACTTTACTGTTATTTATAATCCCTAGCCGTTATAATTACAAAAAGAAAATAAATTATCTTGTTATTCGTACCAGCACGAAATCGATACCAAAACTGATAGATTTGATTGCTTGATTGATAGAATTCCTCTCTAAATTTTTGATGCATTGTTCTTGATTAATTGAATTTGTCAGTGCAACAGGCCATTACTGGGCCACTCAGAAAGGTCCGATGGACCACGTGCGGCCCGTGGGCCGCAGGTTGAGTATCGCTGTTCTAAATCATATACCATCACAAAACCCAAAAGTGCCTTTTGTAATCTATTTGTTTTATAAAAAATTACAAATAATTTAACTATTATCGAGTAAAATAACAACTATGAAATTCCCTATTTAATCCAATAATATTTTATTTTTGTATGTAGCATAAAAATTTATTATATTTTTACATATTATGGTAAATATTTTTAAAGTTACTTATTTTTTACCCTTGTGTGCATTCTAATAAGATTTTTTTTAAAAACTGTTCGTTTAATGAAAAAGTTTAAAAAACCCGAACATAAATGAACTTTGTTAAAATCGTAATTTAAATAAATTCTCTAAATATCTATTTAATTTAATTTATTATTCGTTTTCTTTTTAACAATACTCTTCATAGATAATAAAAAAAAGTAAAATGGTTCTTATAAGAACCTTTTTACGATGCTTGTCATACGTTTTAGCAGTTTTTTTTTTTGCACAAGTTGGGAAATATATGAAGCAATCATTCATGAATCACAGGGAATTTTTGCAATCCTCTAAATCAACTGGTCAAAGAATCCACGTTATAAAAACAATTTCTGGAAATTGCAATTACAAAAGGTATTATCCTCTCTTACAGTAATTTTAAGGAAAAAAAATACTCAACTCTTTAAATCCTGCAAACTGCAATTATATATTGTGTTTTCTACATAAAAATACCCAATTAACTTCTGTTTCAAAAGAAATGTCCTGTCTTTTTTTTACATCAACGCAATCGATATCCTGTCTTTATTTTAACGCAATCTATAGATGTTAATCTACAATAAACTATTAGTTAAGGTAAAAAAGAATGAATGTGATTAGGTGGAAAATCGACGTTGCCGCTATTCCCCAAACCGAAACGAAGAAAAAAAAGTACATGTTCTAATGAAGTTACTTGATTGAACAGTAAAAAAAAAATTCGAAACTTTTCCTGAGTGGGCAGGAATGCAATCAAAGAGAACAAACGTTCTCTTCAGTTTAGATGCAGTTTGTCACAGTTCGTATAATACCTCATTTGTAAAAGTTAAAGTAAGGTAATTGCAATTCTGACATTTATATTCAGTTTCATTCCATATATATCAAATGTCATATCTTTATTGAATTGGATGCATAAAAGTTTGCTCACGTTGGGAATATTTTAAACTAAATTCTAGTAAAACTAGAATTAACTATATAATTTAACTTAATGTTTTCTGTCTTTACTAGGAATTCCAAATGAACCACAAATATTAGAGACGCCATTGCCTATATTTATTACATATAATTTACAAATGCTGTATTTAAGGCTGGAGAAAATGTATTCATATATGCAATACGTTCTATATATTGTACTGTGATAATTAATATATATTTTCACTCTTAGTGGGTACTTCACATTGCGCTATTAAATATGTATAATTATTAAAGACGAGAAACACGATATTTGTAAGAGCATCCTCAATTAACATCTGTAAAACAGTTTATGTTATTGTCTGTAGATCAAAGAGAACGAAGTTACGATTCTAATGAATTAATTAGTATTTGAAAATAATTTTTCTGTTATAAAATATTATGAAAACTCTGGATGGCCTCTGTGTCTTAAATTCCATTTAAATTATTTTCATTTCCTTCTTGGTATGTTCCCCATTAACTGGTAAAAGGGTCATATGTAATGCAGATTTATATTCACCGTGGTGCGGAATTTTTTATGACATAAAAAAGCATTCAAAATTTTGTAATAGCTGATGCTATAATACAAATAGCTTCATTAGCTGACGAGTACATGTATATTATTCACACAATGCAAAGCACACAAAAATATTATGAAACATTTAAATGCGTTTTTTAATAATTATTAAACAATAATGGTGCGCGATTTTGTGCTTTTAAATGCATATACCGTGTTTGTCTAAACATATGCCGAGAGTTTGTGTTTTTTTCTTCAAAATTTACCCAAGATTAAAACCCATATACCAGTTGACCAGTAGCGTAACGGAGAACATTAGGCCCCCCACCCTAAAAAGTCAGATTTTGGGACCCAAGCCCAAATGCATACATGGAATCAGTCAGGCTTTAGGTCCATTAGAATCCCTGTCCCCTCCCCCGTAATGCGGGGTTGTACGTGACGCCACTGGTGTTGACAAATTCGACTGACAACTTGAGAGGGGAGATAGTAGGCAGCATTTGAACAAATCACCTTAGAACATGCGGTCGCAAAACAGTCATGAAATAAAGCATAATTCGCAAAAACAGTAATGAAGGATGTGATGTCAAGTGGAAATAAAACGGGGCAATAAGTGATCAGATACTAATTTATTAGACGTAAAGCATGTTTATAATACGAACAGCGCAACGCAGCTCGACGTCAGAAATGCAACGGCACGTGACAGTCCCAGGAATTGTATGATCCTAGGTACATAGCACTGGGGTCATAGCACAGTGGAGACCGATGGACGAAGGATTGTCCGATGAGTTCAAACAAATTTGGTCAGCTGAAGCGACGACGATCTGAGTGTTGAGAAACTCCTCTGTATAGCCTCAACCGTTTCATACATACACGAGTTCAGATGGTCAAAGAGGAAGAAATCCAAAGGATTGAGATCCGGCGAGTGTTAAGGCCAAGCAGTAGGTCCACCGGGTCCATTCCACTGCCCGGGGTATATAACATTGGGGTGTTTAAGCACTGCGGTTGAAACATGTCCTGCTGCACGGTTGTGTATGTACCACATGTTTTGGTGAGCAGCGGCCGGTACTAACTGCAGCAACTCCACGAGAAGTGGAAAGTTTTCAAGTGTATAGGTTTCTTCACATCTAAAGGCACTCCAAATCCCCTCTTCCTTTGACCACTCCCCTCGTTTGGCTCATCTTCCTCCCTACGGCTACTATTATCACGGTTTTCTCCGACTAAACGTGGTTTGCGATCCCATGTTCTATGTGGGTTTGACGTTCCCATGTTGTCTACTATAACTTCCTTGAATTAGTTGGTCGAATTTGGCAACACCCTGTATATTGCTGAGTTTTATATTCTCCATGCTGTGGGTTTCTATGACATAAACTAAAAATAGTTTGACAATAGTGGGAGCAGTGCAAATCATTTTATTAAACTTACATGTACATATATCACGCACACAACACAAAATTAGGACAATATTCTTCTCAGCGTAAAAAACTCCCTTACCACACAATATGAATATATAATTCTATTTACACCATCTTTTATATGATATGTAGATATTTTGTATTACATTTACTTTCACAACAATCTTCTTAAACATCCAACATTTAAAAGTGTTGGTAGGCTACAATTTTTTTTCTTTTCGTGTGTGTGTTTAAAATCGCATACTTCTTCTTTTAAATTTTCAAAATAGAAAAAAATACATATTGATCTATTAATTAAAAAAATTATGAAAAATATTTTTATCTATTATTAATTATTCAAAGTAGTAAAAAGGATAAGAAACATTTATTTTAACCTTCTATTTCATTTTTTTTTAATTTAACGGAATTTAGAATTTAAGCAATTTTAAATTTTGATGGGGGAATCAATTATAGAAAAAAAATGAATTCACTAATGAATGTTTTATAAGTCAATTTACAATATGGATTAAATTAATTAATATTTAAGATTCAAACAGAATTTGTCAGAAATTCTATTCTTCTAAACAGAATTTGTTAATTCTTTTTTAACTGTTAAATAATGATAATAACTTTTTGTAGCCTAGATGAAAACTGTAAATATTAGGATCATTCCATTTTTTAAGACCGTAGAGGATAAGTATGTATTGTATTACATTAATTATGTACAGAGTGTTGCCGAATTCGACCAACAAATTCGGAGGGGTGATAGTAGGCATCATGGGGATGGCAAATCACCACAGAACATGGGTTCGAAAACCCACGTTTTGCAAGTCCAAGTAACCCGCAGAAATAGTTATGAAATATTTGACGTCTAGTGGAAGAAAAAAGGGCAATAATAGTTAAGAAATACATTTATTAGACGTAATGAATATTTACAATACGAACAATACATCTCAAATCGACGTCAGACAGGAATTGTTCAAAGTTGCGGCATCGATGGCCGTAGCACATCCGATGGATGACTTTCAGCACTGCTTCGATCAATGTAAAAAACGTATGGAAAGGTGTGTGGTGAGGGGAGGGGAGTATATTGAAGGGGAGCATTCGAATGTAAAATAATTTTTATAATAAAACCCTTTTTCGTAACCAGTCTCGTATTTTGCGCCATTGAAGCTTTCGGGCAGAATATGTATATCCCCGCATTATCTTGGCCCCACTCCTCGTCTGCTTCCTCCTCCTCCATACGGCTACTATTATCGCGATTTTCATTGACTCAACGCGGTTTGTGACCCCATGCTCCATGGTAATTTGTCCTTCCCGTGCTGGAGTGTCGAATTCGGCAACACTTCGAACAACTTTTCGCGTTAACGAGTAAGTGCTTAGTAACGTCCAACAACATAAGGCCTATTGAGGATGTACCTCGCGTTTTTGAACTATGTTCAAGCGTTGAAAATCAAACCTGAGCAGTCACCTTCTCTCCAAACAACCTCACTACGCTAACAGATGGACTTTGATGAGCGTATGTCTCTCTACACGGTGGATCTTCAGTAGCACTAGTGTTTGAACTCACGATATGCCAGCCACGAACTCGAGACCATAGCAGCTAGGTTTCTACGGCCAGGTGGGACTCATTGCATATGAGCTGATTTGAATACAAAGCATCTAGTTTGATCATTTGGTTTTGTTAGCACAAGAACCATATTCGGCTAAGTGTGATAAAATCTCCCTAATATACGGGATAATAACTTTTTCAGTGCTCTAGAATTAACTCCATATACGATGGGAGAGAAGAAAAGGAGAAAGATCGAAAATAAAAAAGGATCACTAGTGAGTGAATGTTAACGTCCCACTGTTCAGCTACACGAGGGCGTTTGGGGACGGTCCGCGTAATTTTGAACCATGGTCAAGGGACGCGGACGACACCTGAGCTGGTACCCCGTCTCCTAACTACCACACCACACCAACGGGAGCACATTTGAGCTCTCGACAGAATTTGCGTGCATCACGCCCCTACACGGTGGGTCTTCAGTGGTACTGCGATTGAACTCATGACATGCTAGCCACGATCCGATGCCCAGACCACTTGGCTACCGCGGTCACAAAAGGATCACTGGAGTACCCCGAAATCGCGTCGCTCGCTCTACCCGAAGTATGTAACCCCATTAGAAATAGTAAAGATTACTTAGGTACTTCGGAGTTTTAATATTCTCTATTCTAAGAAACTGAGACACATCAAAATCTCTCTCTCAATTATAAGAGAAGGAAACTGAGAAATATCAAAACTTAAATCTTTTGTTTGGGTGAGTTTCTGTGTCTCTTGTGGGCGGAATACTTATACTTGGAAACAACCATTATGATTACAAAAGAAATAAACATGCTTGTGATGATTAATATCAAGGCAACACCCTTACGTTCGTAATTTTAGCGCGTATTAAGTATACAATTTGGCTGCGAAACTTAACTGCTTCAAATAACATAAATGTGTTGTTACTTATCCCACCCGATTGACAGTAGCATCAGGTCGAAGTCGATAAAATTAATCATGAGTGAGGGGGAAGGGGGCGGCGTTGCGTCTGTCGTTTGGCAACAGCTTTTTGAACATCGTGCAATACGACTTGTATCTATCCCACACCAATGTTAAGATAGCACACCTCAAGGAGTGGGCTGGGGGGTTTGCCCACTCATTTTATCCTACCACCAGCTTCTCGAGAAGACTTGCGATTAATATTTAAAGTACCCCCCCCCTTATTACACAAGCACTATACATTTACAAACACAGGCCTTTTTCGGGATTCTAATCCTGGCCCTTCGGTATATGCAGCGTCATTCCCTCCTTTTCCCCCATTCTGTCTGCATAACAAAGTTGTAAATGTGACAATCAACATATGGGGGAGGGGAATGGAGAAACATTGAGAATTAATTTAAAAAAGAACTATCGTAACAATTTGTTCCTCAAGATAAGTACATAATATAAAATATCGACAAATTTATTTAAATTCAAAAAAGAAATCCTAACAAAACGCTAATGCATCAAAGGAAAGAAAAGTAAAACGTCTCTAATGCATTGATATATCAGAAATTAATTCATAATAGCATTATACACAGCGTTTGTGATGATAATGTAAAGAAGAAAAGTAAAAAAAAAAAAAATAGGTCTAAAACGAAAGAAATTTTAAAAACAACCCATTTATTTTCTGTCACAAGGTAACTAAAAATACTCCTTAGTTCATGTTAAAAACTTTATTAAAATGCTAATAATCGCTTGCCCAGAATTTGAATATCTGAATAACAAACTTAAGTTTGTAATAATTGTATATTGCAAAACTTAAGAGAAATTTATACGGCATGTGTCCTCAGTTATGCAAATAAAGCATCTTAAAATATTTTTCACTATACTAATTAAAACATAAAACTGTTAAGTTTCTAATTAATTTACTGGAAAAGAATGAGATGTAAATATTTTTATACGTATGCTTTGTGTTTCTGAGGATTTTTCAAAAACTCATTTCGAGAAAAACTTTAAAGACAATTATTATTAATTTATTAAACGCTTTTCTCAAGCAATTTCTTCAAATATTGCAATTAAGGATATAATTTTATTTACCTTTAATAACTAATTCTATTTCTTATGTTTAAAATAAATTACGCAATTTTGTTTATTTTTTATTTATTTATTTACTTTTTACTTCATATTAAAATTTGCACGCTGAAAACTTTTTAATTTTGGGTTTGGAAAGGATATTAGAAGATATCACATGATATCGTGCCTTTGATATTTTTAATTTTTCATCAGATTATACAAATGCAAGTAATTATAAACATTTTTCTTTCTTTTCACTTTGTTGTTTGAGTTAATTTATTAATTAATATAAGGATATATATATATATAATTACAGAAACTACGAGTTTTGTGTAATAAAATAAGCTAATGAATTAAGAAAATTGTGAAAAAATATATACACGATATATATACAAAGCAGTTTAAAAATATCTGAGTAAATAAAAATAATGAAATAAAATTACAGAAGTTAAGAAGTAAGTATAAATTAATTAATTTATTCATGACAAATAATCAAAATAAGTAATAAAATAAAATATAAAGATATAAATATGATTAAATTTGATTTAATTAATAAAACTAATACCTAAAGCTATTTATGAAATTAGTACATGCCTAAAATTGTAGAAACAAAACGAATTAAATAAATATTACAATTAAAAGAATATATATATTTGGAATAAATTATAAATTAAAATATATTTTAGGACGAAGAGTAAAATATCAACGTGTTTAAACTGTTACAAAAAAATTACAAGATTCGATTAAAATAAATTAAGGGTTTTGTTTATCATTTTCGAAGAAATAGCTTAAGAAAATGAAATAATATTAATTGTTATCTACTTTCTTTGTAAATAACAACACGTGCATTACATTATTTTTCGACAATATATTTAGTAACAAAATATTTCCTTTAAACTTTCTAAAAGAATTACAGGAATTTCTAAAAGAATTATTTTCTAATTGTAATAGATAACCTTAGGAAAATATGTGATGCATGAGAAAAATTTACACATGGGCAAATATTGTGCTCAATAACATGCGAAGAATCGATATTGCATAGCTGAAAATTCATTTTTAGAATTTATTTTTAGAAAAATGCACGAGGACTATATATTCTCTCATATAAAGGAATTTTTTTTGCAGTTATTCAAGAAAAAAATAAGGAAAAGCATCTGGAGATTATATAATTAATACTTTTCAACCCGTTTTTCATTTCAAAGTGAAAAACTTCTTTTGAAATTTTCAAAAGTAAAGATGTTTTATTTTGCCACTGTTGAAGAAATAGTGTCAGTAATGTATTTTTAATATAATAATCGTAAATATAGATTTGTTTGCTGATTCCATAGCCCAAAATAATACTGTTTCATTTGATACGTAGTTTGTAAGATTTTCTGAGTACAACTATTTCAGATTAAATTAAAACTTTATTGATACGAATATAAATTAATAAATATTCGATTATAAGGTTTACCTCACTCACTTATCATGACTTTTCAATGTCTCAGGTATACGCTCATCAGATAAAGGTCGCTGAATCCAAAATGAGATTATATATACAGATAATTATTAACGGCAATACACTAATGCTACTCTACTATTCAATCAAATTTGTTCTAATATTGAACTCTAATAAATGATGTACATATGATTCATAAAAAGTAAAAAATCTATAATTCAAGTAATTGATGGATTTTGATGTCTTCCTGGAACACTACATGTATTTTTTTATACATATTTTTTTTTTACAACACAAAAATGGCGTCGTTTTTAAAGGTATAGCTTATACTAATAACAATTAAATTTCGTAATTTTTCATATATCACTATTTGAAAATCAAATGTATCAAAACTTTTAAAATTTTTGATTTTTTTTTCTGAAATCTTGATTTAAACTTGCAATTCAAATATGTTGTAAAACTAAAATTAAATTCAGTAACTACTACCAGATTATATTTTGGAACAAAATCCCGTTTTCAAGAACGCACTAATTTTAGAAGTAAAAATATACGTTAACGTTTTAAAAAAAAAACGTTATGATTTATTTATTTTTATTTATCTTACAAATTTATTTTTGGAAAAGAAAGAACATAACATTAACTGAAATCAGAATTTTTTGACTAAGATTCAATGCCAATTTCGTCGTGATGAGTATTATTATTTAAAATCTACATACAGTTCAACAAAAGTGCTAGAAATCCTTTTTTTTCTTTTTATATAAAATGTGACTTTTTTTTATTCTTTACTATTTACATAAAAAACTCTGTTGTATTGCAATTTTATTATTCAAATATTTACAACTAGCAACAAAGATGCACAAAAATTAAACAAAACGCAAATCTAAAAACATTTTAAATTTCATTACAAAAAAAAATTAAAGTTTATTTTCCAATTTAATAAAATTAAAACACCAATAATGATAAAGAAAAGACTACGGATTAACGATAAAAATTTAATTCGAACCTTTTAATAAGAATCGCATTTCTCAAAACAAAAAAAAAGTTCCAATACGGAAATAAACCGAACCGTACACGTCACCAAAGCGCAAGCGTTGAGAGAAAAAGAGAGAGATGGAGAAGAGCAAGCAAGCGAGAGATATTACCGATTCCAAAGTGAGAGTCGTCTTTCACATCAGAGCATCTTTCTCCCCCGCATCACTGGATGGAGTGATAAATTGGAACTGAGATCCCCCGCAACTGTTGCATCGCTCTGGGGTGTTTGATAAAGAGTGCCACTACTCATGCGCTGGGGCAGCCGCAAGAACTCTTCTCTTCTTCACGCGTTGGCGATGGTTTTGGCGACGAAGAGATGATCACTCACAGATTTCTTTTTATGATCTTGCTCGGATTAAGCTGTAAAATATGGAGTGGTGTACGAAATGCCGAATGAAATGAACTGCATAACAGCATTTTTTTATGAAGATTTTGGAAAATTTGAAATACATTTAATATTGAGGAGATTTTTTTTTATTGTTGGTACGTGTCCAGGGTAAAAGTATAACAAAAGGTTTTGAATGTAGTTCTTTAAAAATTTTCTACTTCTTTTACGTGCTTTTGGAAGGAATCACGCAACAAAATTCTCATATATAATAGAACATCGTTTATCCGAAACGATTGAGACCGCACACCGTTCGGATACGCGATTGTTCGGGTAACCAAAAACCAAATGCGATCCATGCAGTACATGATACTGGAAACTATACAAATACTTAGAATCATCACATGCGGGAAACGTGCTTGAAGAAAAAGCCAAATAGGAGCACAATGTCGCCATTTTACCTTGATTGGGGAAAATAATCACTTATTTTTCGCTGTACCATTTTATATCTTCGTTTTATCAATGCAAGGTCTCTGATTCTCTTTAGCAGCAGTAAAGTAGAACAGTACTCTGATTGTTGTTCGTACCACTCCATAGCTGTCTCTAACGCAGTAACGCGTCAGCATTTGCACTTTCGTGATTGTTGTCCTCGTCTTCATCCGTTTCATCGTCGACAGGGTCGGATTCTTCTTGTACGGAAGTCACAATCTCGTCATCATTTAGCATTTGAAATCCAGTCTTCTGCATCGCATGCCATCCAGGTTTCTACATCAACAAAAGAACACGTATACGCCCCTCACTTGGAAACAAACTGACCTAATATTCCGCGCAGATGTTTACCAAATCACACAGCTGAAATTCCCCAAATATCCCTCACCTTGTGTTTTCCCGTCACTTTTAGCCTCACAGGAAATGTTGAGCATTGCACTGTTCGAAAACGTATCCGGACTTTGGTTCGGATATTTGACGCTCCGGAAAATAAACGTTCGGATAAACGACGTTCTACTGTAGCTTCATTTTTTTGAAAACCTTTCATTTTTTTAAAACTTATTTTCGGTCTGTTGAAAAACTATGACATGCGAATAAATAAAGTAGATATCTGAAAATAAGCATGGTTTCAGGTGGGGATGTTTGGAAAAACAGGCACGGTCCTAAATATGGTTTTTGATTTATATCTGCGCATCAAATATGTGATTCATATTTTCTGTAAGTTGAACAAATCAAAATTTCATAAGAAAACGTTTTAAAACAATCATTATTCAAATATCCCCTTTTCTAACAGGACATTCCTTTTTATATTTGCCTAAGACATTTATCATTATTTTACAGGAACATTTGGCACTTTAAGGATGCATTTATTTTATGAAAATCTGATAATGTATCATTACTACTTTTGAAACATTATTATGCATTTAAAAAATAGATTTAAGCAAATGTGTGTGTTTCAGAATGAGAAAAACATAAAAACAAGTCTATCGGAGCATTTTTGTTAGATCTTAAACACAAATGTATTCGAAAGAACTTGAATTTAGAAAATATGTTACATATATATAAATTACAGGAATATATTTTCTAAAATATAAGTAGGAATCAAATTTCATTGATTTAAGGACAATCCTATTATTTCTTATTTATCCTTGCAGTTTATTTACTGGTATAATCCTAGAACTTTTAGAACTTTTTTTGATTTTAAAGAATAAGTATGGTGGTCAACTTACTTATGAATTCGTTAATTTTTTTGGGGTAAAAAATATTTACTTAATTTTTTTTCTTTTAGCCACGTGCAAATGAGTTTAATTTTTTAACATTTTGAGTTTTTTGAGTAGAACATTTATTCTTAAAAAAACAAATACTAAAAAATGAAAAAGGCTCGCTAATTCTTCAAAGTCCAAGAAGAATCTAAGTTCTTGAATAGTTCACTCATTGGGATGCTGATTGTATATGATCATCACGCAGCGATTTTTTACTCTATGTCAGGAAACATAAGTCAAAGATCACAGCCATATAAGAATTTCTATTCCTGTGCAATTTCCAAACAAAGAATGGCGCAGAAAGTATAAATAACGCAAATAGTGTTCAAGGGAACAAATTTATGTGGGGAAAATGTGTTACCTTCAGATAGTTAACACAATAAAATTATCAGTGTTGGCGTCTGAGGTTTTACTTTATAGAAATTACTTTTGAAATAGTCCCACACGTTCTACCTACTTGTCAAAATATTCTCCCTCATAGTAAAATGTTTATAAATTCATGTTTTTTTTTAATTCGGCGTATACGTGGGTTTTGAACTTTAATTAAGTTTTTGAAGAAATATGTACTCTCAACTTATATACGGATTGTCTTGTATTCGGAACTGCACGGTATTTCCTGTTAAGATTTTATATTTATTTGTACAATGTTTTCTTACATATCGTACGCATATTAGTTTTATTGATTTTTTTTTCTTAATTTATCTATACTAAACATATCTTAATTCTTCAACTTAAAATTCGGCTTATTTTAAATTGTATTTAATTTTTTCCAAGATTCTGCTTCAATAATTTTTAAAACAAATTTAACTTCCATCCCGATTATAATCAACTTCGAAATTTAAAATTTTTTCCAGATATAGAAAAGGGTTTAAAATTACTATATCAAAGCTTCAAAATACAGATTTTTAGAATGAGTAAATGCGTTTGAATCCTAAAAATAATAATTCCTTTTGGAATATATTTCTAATGAAACTGACTTTTCAATGACATTTACTGCTTTTATTTTCAAATTAATAGACCTTGTAATAAGACAATTCTATTTAAAATATGTCCCAAAAGCACACTTTTTTTTAAAAAAAATCGCGATTTAAACTAACCTTGCGAATAATAAAACTTTTGCGATCGTGGAAAAATCTTAGGTACAGTACTCAAAGGTTCGGTAGCTTATTACTCTAACCTACAATCATAGACATAAATAGTGTTTGACCCCTAGCGTAAAGTTATATAAAATAAGTAAGTCGTTAGATTGATTTATCTGGGTTTGAGTGGAAAACTTTTAGCTGATGATCAAAGGAAGGACTCTAAGTGATTTATCTCGAACTTCACACAGAGAAGAACAGTATTTTCTTCTGGAAACAGGATTTACACTTTACGTCTACCACCGGATGAAACGCATTAAGGGGAAGAGAGAGAGAGAAGAAATATATAGACAACGCATAGATTTTTTTCAAAGCACAAAACAACTCTATGCTTTCTAGAAGCTATTATAGATCGTTATAAATGAAGTACTCAAAGATGGCGAAATAAATAAAAAAATAACCAATTTCATCCGTTTCATTGATTTGTTTATTTTTTAAGGCAGTTTTAAAATTTCATCATTTTAACCGGATTTCTTTATTTTTTAGAGATGCAAATTTCGCGTTTATAAAAGTAATTTTATTTTTCAAAAAATATAACACAGGGAAATGTTAGATGAATTTCTATTATAAAGAAGAAGAAAAAGGTACATACACCAATTAAACCAGACAGTAAAATACTTACATTAAACCAGTTATTTACTTTATTACGAAGAGAAAATTAAAATAAAAACATTTATTAACATCTTCGTTAAAAGCAATATTACAACCCTCTCCATCTGACCTCCTGATTTCGAATCACGGTCGAGCAATAAGGATGAAAACTGAGCAGGCGTCCTTTTCTCCTAACTTCAACATCCACACCAAACATAAGGGTTTCAAATCCAATACCGATTGGATGTGTATGTTATCCCCTCTGCAAAACGACCCGAAATCCCTTCTACTCTGTGACCCATCTAAAGGTGTGGAAGGAAGTAAAGGACATGATACATTCCAGTTATTTTCTTTATCACTCTACTCGACTCAAACACAAATCAATTTAACACTATTAATAGGATGAACCAGTCAGACAACAGAGGGAATAGACGAGAGTCGCTTTTGAGGAGAATACATTAAATAAACCTCTTCATAATAAAGTTTCCTCCCTATATTACTTTACACAGTAGATGCGTACTTAATGCCAGCTTAACCACTTTAATACTTTAAATATCACCGTAATAGAAAGGTGACAGTACCTAAACTTATGCAGTCTTCTTGTCAATTCAACTTATTTTAACGCTTCCTTACTATAATCTTTTACAGGGACTTTGAAACCATTTATGGTAATCTTCACCTTGTATCTTTCTTGTCACTTCTGGTTAACTAAACTTCTAACTTTCTGCTATCTGTTATATTCACTTCTAATTCCCTAGCTCCCTTTTAACTCGCTAACTAAGAATATATATAATAAACTTAATTTGCGCATCACGTCTTAGATTTGTGATAAGGGTCATCAAGTCCCCATGGTCTTAAAATAGTTGAATGTTAATCATCATAAGGTTGAAGTTTCCCCATTAGTTTTTAAAGATTTTATCTCAAGGAAAGATAATATACATAAATTGCGAGAGATCAATAGGATTCAAACTTTTCAGAATTATCCAATGATTTATAAAAAATTCTTTGAAATTTAATCAATTAGACGCTTATCTTCTTTAGAACAAGTATGAAAGTAAGACCTCAAGATGCCCGAGATATGTTCCTTCTTTCCATTGATGTTTCATAAGCTGAGTGACGCGCGTGCACCTAGATAGCCTAACAATATTTAACTATCTTCTTATGTGCATCCTTTTCACTCAGTTTTCTTCGACTCTTCCTGTGTGTCGTGGTGGTCGGCGGATGGATAAATGACATGAACGTTGCGTAAGGCTCTTGTGACGCTTGTTAAATGAAGGCCTTGAGAGGTCATCTTAAGGGATCTTGCTTGCAAGCAAATCTATAAGCGAGTCTGACATTCATTTTGATAGTTAGTCTGGGAGTGTGTGGGTTTCTCTTGCTTATGCCTCTTAAGGACTGGTTTAAAATCAACTTTTCCCTCAAATTAATCGAAATATATTTTTAGTCTACTTATGAGGCATGTTTAATAAGCTTTCCAAAAATATCTTACTTTTAACTCTAAGTCAATATGAAAAAATGTTACAGCTGTTTTTATTTGGGTTAGTATGCCCAAATTGAAACCAAAAGTATAAGCTTTCGATTGATTTTCACCCGCAAAATATAATTTTTGTTCATTTAAAGTATTTTAACGAATTATTTTCATGTTTAGTAAATTTTATTGCACTTTATAAATGTTTTAATAGATAAATTTCGCTTTCAAATAGGCAAAAATTAACTGTGATTGCAATGTTTGTTTTGATTTAAATGAGCTGCGTTTTATCAATCGCGTTCAAAATTAGAGCTCTTTAGAGTTTTTTATTAATACTTTTACACAGAGTTATAGTTATTTTTATTAAATTAAAGTTGTCATGCCAAAAACAATACAAGTGAGGCCAAAAAGAGAGATTTCCAGAGAACAAATGGAGTGTTAGGGTTATGTTGTGAAAGAAAAATCATCGAATCTTCCACACTCAGTTATTAATTCTATTAAAAAGACTTAAATGGGTCTTTGTGATAAAAATCTCCTAGGAAAATGTCTTTATGGGAAAACTCAGAACTGCAACGAAAGTCTTAACAATGTCGTGTGGAGTATAATCCCGAAAAAGACATTTGTTGAGCTACAAACACTCCACTTAGGGATTTATATTCCAATAATACTTTTTAATTCTGGGTTTTATCGTCTGTTACCTCTACTTCAAAAAGGAATGGAATTAGGGCCTAAAATGAAAGCATATTTTTGGTACCTCGACAAAACCAGAATTGTTGATTCAACGAGACATTCTGAACCAGATAAAAACTGTCTATTAAAAAAAGGAAAAGCCCTTCTAAAACGTGAAAGTTGTGGCAAGTATGAGGTCCAAAAACGCACCACGTACAAACCTGGAGAGTTTTCATACCTTCCTCAATCTTTAAAAAATTTTATTTCAAATATAAACATTATTTTGCATTTTCTGAAGAATGTTAATTTTGTACCTGATGGTTCACAGCAACAGTGAAATCTCTTAAAGTATTTGAACTATTCTTATGAATTTTTTTGAGTTTGTTTTTGTATTGTAGTGAATGGTTTGTGCTAAACGCTGAAGGTTAGTTTTGAATTAAATTATTTTTTTATGTATTTTTGTACGAAAAATAATTTTGTAAAGAAAATTCTGGGTTTTTTTCATGTCTAACACCTGTATTTCATAATTTCATTGTAAAATGTGAGTGTTTTTATTATACAGCATAGTTAAACATTAAAAATTGTATTTCTGCAAAAAAAATTTGTTTCTTAATAGATATATTTTTAGAGTTGTTAGTAAAAGAACATATTTTTTTGTAATATTTTGTTATAGATTTCGCAATATTTTGAAAAATAAATTTTCAAAAAATTATTTTTGCTGTATTTTTACTATTTTGCAAGATACTTGCTTAAAAAATAATTAAATAATTAATAAAGTCCTATTTTAGAAAACTGTCTTTGAACTCCAACCGGATACCAAAATGTGGAATATGTCACGGCTTCAAAAGAGACACGTGTTATTTCTGACAGAATCATTTCTGTTTGGATGTAGTTGGGATTACTATTTGACCGTTGGTCCTTATCACCTCTCCTGCGTTGGACTTTGAAGCCCGAGATTGGAGTGGAACTTCCCTGGTCACTCCCAGACGGCTTGACCAAGGAAAGGTCAAAAGTTGACTTACCATCAAACTTAAGCGTTGGTATTGCCCTGTCTTGGGTTCTTTCCGATGGGAAAACACGTGACCATTGATAAGTTATTAGTTCCTTAAAAAAAGTCATTTCTCAGATGGAGACCATCGCAAGTTCTTCTTTCCTTTATTTAGTCTTTTGCCTAGATCGGAGATAAATTTTTCTAGAAGAAAATGTTTGAATAATGTATTTAGTCCTTATTAAATTACCAGATGGGTTGGATGCAACTTGGCCAAAAATGGTATATGGGCTAATAATCCTGCCAACAATCTAATTCTTAAAATTAAGTGCTCTAGAAAATTATCAAGACTCTTAATACTTTTATATTTGTCACCGCGATAGCTTAATGATCGAGATCACGAACTCGTAACTAGCGTTGTTGAGTAACGGGTTGAAGTCCTCGTACCACTGAAGACTCGTCGAATAGAGGGACTTATGTGTACTTTAAATCTGTTTTTTTCTTAGATTCCTCAAGTTGGCGTGGTGTACAAGTTGGAAGAGGGAGTTAAGTGTTCAAGTGCCATCTTCACCACTTGACTACGGTTCAAAATGACGATATTCATTGCCAATACTCCTCATGTTGCTTTGGAATGCGGCGATACATTTTCGAGGCTCACAGTTCTCAAATAGTTCAAAGTTTGACGTTGGCCTTGTACGCTCACGTCTGCGCGTTCGACCCTGCCCCAAGTTGGTGGATTTTCATGATGCAAAAATTGACAGCTTTCATGCTGTATGATTATGCAGCATGTAAAATATTCCTTGAAAACCTGTTTGACTCAGGTGCTCCTGGCAAAATTAAACTCCAAGAAAACAATTTTGCATCGTCAGAGCTCAAGTGGTTTCTTCTGGGGAGGAAACTGGGTGTTAAAATTACTTGAGGCGATCGGCATACCACTTGCATGTTGTTGCACTCAATAGAGATACCTCTTTCCAGGAAATGTACAAGGTCTGCAGTCGTAAAATACCATTCCGCAACCCCATTAGAGATTTAAAAATAGTTCTCAATGCAGAGTGGTGTGGAAATTTGGGGAGAGGTATCAGATTAGGTGCGATACTAGTAGTGGACCAAGTTTATAATTAACAAGTTATAATTCTGTAGCCGCCAATCTAGTGTAGCTTCTATGTATTCTATCACGCCTTATTAACGTCATGACATTAATAGCCAATCAAATTAAACCATTTTTATTTGAGAAATACTACGCGAATACTAAAAATATTTTATCTCTGTAGTTTTTTTAGCTCTAATTAAAACTCTCTTGATATGCCAGTTCATTCCTATTTTCACTCGGGGAAAATCAAATACTTTAAAACAATTCTAAAACCCGATACCTCAAGCCACCTCGTTTGCACTTTTTAACGGTCTTTTATTCTCAAGCGTGTGCCACGTTTCATCTTTCTCGACTCTGTTCTTTCTTACTTCAAGGCTCCGGAAACACAAAAAGGGTTTTCATCTCATTCTTTCTTTTCCCATTCCTTTTAATCTCCAATTTGGTTGGAAGAGATGATGCCTTTTATGATAGGACTCGCTAAAATATTCTATTCTCTATTTTTATGACAAAAAAAATGTTTTGGAAAAAATATTTAGGGAAAAGATTTAGGTTTTTTTCCCAACTGCAACTTATATTTCGCCGCACTTAATTGGAAAGCATTATGGTTTCATTGTTTTTTGAGAAAGTGGTTTGAACTGAAAAAAGAAGTTTTATATATCTTAAATTCTACGACACACATTTTTTAACATAAATATGTATTCTCATTTATAATTTTTTTTTAATTTTCCGAAAAGTGTTTTATATTCCGTTACTTTTTATTTTGCATATTTTATTTAAATTTAGATACAAATCATGAAAAGTATATTCTATATTTATCCGAAATCCCATGTGATAAGGTTTCATTTTATCTTTTCTCATTACTATTACTATCATTAAAATATTTGAGCAGCTTTTTTCATCATTTCATTACTGTTGTTAGTTCGGGTGGTTTTGAGGTAGCTAGCCCACCTCGTAAGACCAAAGTTGCGGATTTGATCCCGGCTGGAGTCGATAGCCATAGGATTATGTGGCATGTAAAAGATCCCTTGAGTATCAGTTTGGCTCTGGTACTAAAAATTAAATCCACTCTATTCAGTATCCGACAAGAATTTGAATGGAGTAAAATTCAAGTGTCAAATTTGGTAGTGGGAACCGCAAAATATGGCGCCCCAAAGGATATGACTCCCACTCTTGGTGACTTGAGATGTCTGAAAATGTCCCTAATGTGTCCACTGGAAACAAACAAACAAAAAAATAACTCCCCTGCTGACTTATGAAAGATGTCGAAGAGCATCACCATGAGCTCAATAGTTAATTCAGCGTTTCTGAAACTGTGGGGCACGCCACCTTGGGGAGGATTACTCTATCAGGGAGGCACGAGCTATATTGAAAAGTTGAAAACAAAAGATTATTTAAAAAATTATTAATTCACTGAAAGTAAACAAACAAAATACGTTCTGATGGAATCCAATATAAAATGCACATTGACACTGATAGGACGCACTTAGAAATGCATCAGTACTGTACAATGTGTTTTATTATTAATTTAACAATACTAAGTCAAGAACGAGTTGGATAATTAACAGAGACCTCATGGGCTTGTATTAACACTTGTCTTGATAATTTGTACTGTTTATAGTTAATTCCTTAACGGTCGATTAAAAGTGACGCGATTCACTCCCCAATGCCATCGTTTTCTACGTAGATGCGCGTATTTTGATGGGGAGAGAAAATAATAAATAAATTCTGAAATAAGTAAATTATTCGCAAACACTGTCAAGGTCCTTTTATTGTATTCCAAAGCCTTCTTAATTTTATGAATATCAGTGCACAGAAAAGATCATACTTCGGAATGACATATACATACTTCTAGAAAACTAATGCTTTGCCTCAGCGAGACATTTATATGCGTCGGTGGCCCATAAGAGTGAGAGAGTGAGGGAGAGAATATTAACATCGCACTCATTAGCAACACGAGGGCTTTGGGCGATGGTCCGCGTCATTTTGAATCATGGTCAAGTGACGCGGACGACACCTGAGCTGGCACCCCCTCTCCTAACTACCACACCACACCAACGGGAGGACATTTGAGCTCTCGACATATTTAACGTGCATCGCTCCCCTACACGGTGGGTATTTAGTGGTACTAGGATCGAACTCATGACACGCTAGCCATGATCTGATGCCTAGACCACTCCGCTACCGCGATCACTCGGTGGCCCATAAGAGGTTGAAGTCGTGTTGTAGTTTAGTGTCAAAGTATAGTATTATTGATTTCAATACATTGTTATTATATGGGGGGAGGGGGGCGATGAAAATTATAATTGATAATTGGGTCGCATGTATAGAAAGTTTGAGAAGCACTGCATTAAGTCAATCTATGGGTTCGTGTCCATATTTCACAAAAATGATCGTTGAGAAGATTGAAGTATTATTAGTTATGTATTGCTTATTAATGTCCTGCTTAAAAGCGTCACAAGAATTATTGGTCACGGACTTTCTACTTTTGAGCCGCGATCAAGTGATGAGGACTACATGTAAAGTGGTACTTCGTTGTCCAAATGTTCACACCATTCCCACGTAAATACTTTGATCCCTATAACTTTACATCAGTCCCGCTAAACAGCTAGGCATCAGTATTTGAAACTGCTAATAACACTGGTGTGACGTTTTAAAAGCGTGAGAAATAAGAATTTAAGTAATTGATTTATTTATATCACAGCTATTGATAACAGTATTTACATTCAAATAGAATTCATTTATAAAGTTTATTCCAATTCTACAGAATATGTTATTTGTGAGAGAGGAGGTAAAAACAAGGAACTACTTGGTGTTTCAAACGTACTGTCTTTTCACTCTTTTTGGGTAAGGCGGACTTATATACCTCGAATTTCAGCGAATTACTCGCTCGAGGGTGAAGTGGTGTTTTTCTCACGGCCATCGGCTGTTGTAGCGGTGTCAGACGAATAGACCCCGCAATATTTAAGGAGGCGCGTGTGCATAGGAACGGTGTTATACTATCCACATAAAGAAACCTAATTTGCCGCTGTATGGAGGGAAAACTTAATACTGGCCTCAAATTTGCTATTTTGGCCGCTGATTTTTGTGACTGAGAAATAACAAAAGGCTTCTGGACCCATAATATGGAACTTAGTCTATGTCTTCAATTGATGGCCATTGGCTGCGGTAGCCAACTGGTATAGGCATCGGATCGTGGCTAGCGTGTCATGAGTTCTATCCCAGTACCCCTGAAGACCCACCGTGTAGGGGCGCGATGCACGTTAAATCTGCCGAGAGCTCAAACTTCTTCCCGTTGGTGTGGTGTGGTAGTTAGAAGAGGGGACTGCCAGATCAGGTGTTGTCCGCGTCACTTGACCATGATTCAAAATTACGTGAACCGTCCCCAAAAGCCCTCGTGTAGCTGAACATTGGGACGTTAATATTCACTCACTCAATTGATGGCCAAGTTAGGAGATGGATCTATTAACCCAGGTATCATTTTCATTAATGGACGGTGACAAATTACAATTAGATATGTTATCTATTGTAGGTAAATAGTTTCTAGAGTACAATGCTGCCTATCAAACAGACAAATTATTTTAATATTTAATAGATGTGCATGCAACACATGGTTTAATTTCTTGAAAAAAAAATTTTTTTTTAGTTAAAAATGTTTTTTAAGCACAATCAACTCTTTCAGTGTGAAGTGGTTATTAATTTCAATTTGTATTTTCAAAAATCATTTCTGCTTTATTATGTTTTGAGTTTTTTGAGTTCTCATAGTTACTAAATAGTTAAAATAACTTAGAAGCTTTCTCGTTATTTTTTTTTCTTGTTTAAAAAATGCCACGGCCAAAACTTTCTCAGATTGCTATGAGAAACAATATTTGAAAGTGATAGAGAATACCTACTGAAAATGATACATCAAAAAACCAGCCCTTCGCTGTGTGTGTGTGATACTACAGTAAGACTTCCGAATACAAGTATTCTGACTACAAGTATTGCAGATAAAATTGAATATTTCCATGAAGTGCCAAACTAAATTATAGTAAACATATTTTAATACTATATGAGATTCGAGTTCTTTTGGGGCGATTTTTTAAAAACTTTCTAACCTTCCCCAATTTAAAATTTAAAAAAAAAATAAATTTTATGTAAAAACCTTGTGATTCTTTGGCTTAATTTAATAATCATAATTATGTTGTACATCAATTATTTGTGTTTCAAAACTTTTGGGGAAATATTTTGTTAGGATTGGCTGAATAATTGGGCGTCGTAACAAATACTATCAATATTACGCACGAATTAAAAAAAGGGTTTTAAATCGTAATGAATTAAAGTAGTGTTTTGATATAGTACATACGTTGAAAAATAACATATCAGAAAATAAGAACTTTACAGTCATTATAGGTTTTTGTTTTATCTCTTTACAAACTTTTAATGCGTTTTCTCCTCAGACTTCTCATTTTGAAGACGTAGGTGTTTTCAAATCCCTAAGGCATTTTTTCTGTACCAGATAGAGTCTTGAAATTTTTTTTAGATACTCCTACATTCGATAAAAGTTAGTATGGATTTTAGCAGTGGCCGCGGTGGCCGAGTGGTCTAGGCATCGCATCATGGCTAGTTTGTCATGGGTTCGATCCTAGTACCACTAAAGATCCGCCGTGTAGGGGAGCGATGCACGTTAAATCTGTCGAGAGCTCAAACGTCCTCCCGTTGGTGTGGTGTGGTAGTTAGGAGAGGGGGGGGTGCCAGCTCAGGTGTCGTCCGCGTCACTTGACCATGGTTCAAAACTACGCGGACCGTCCCCAAAAAGCCCTCGTGTAGCTGAACAGTGGGACGTTAATATTCATTCACTCACTCACTCATGGATTTTAGCATGATATCTCTGGTTATTTTTTTAAAAAATTGCTGTAGTTAACATTTTAAAAAATTTTGTGTGTTTTCCAGGTTTATCTAGAAAAATAGGTGATAAAAATCAACAATGGCACACAGATTTTCAAATCCATACTAACTTTTGTTCGCAATAACTTATAAAACATAAATCACTTAAAATGGCTAAAAAATTTAAAAGTTGGGCATGTTATAAGAATTTCAAAAACTTCAAATTTTTTTAATTTTGAAAAATTTTGAAATAATGGCCATTGAAACTGACTTTTTTTGCTTTGAGAATCAACTCAATATGTTCTGAATATAAAGTATAAATTATTTTTACTGTTCTGTCTCCAAAACATTTTTTTGAAAAAGTGTTTATTGATTGATTGAAGATGAACGTCGCACTGTTCAGCTACACGAGGTACTTTTGGTGACGGACCTCGTCATTTTGAACCATGGTCAAGTGACGAGGATGACACTTGAGCTGGCACTCTGTCTCTCTACTACCACACCAACGGGAGGACATTTGAGTTCTCGACAGATTTAAAGTGCATCGCTACCCTACATAGCATGTCATTAGTGGTACTGGGCTCAAACTCATGACATTCCTGTCATGATCCGATACCTTGACCACTTGGCTACCCCACCCTTTGAAAAAGGGTACTTTGTAGCCTTAGCGGTTTGATATCTAGAATTTGTAGATTATCTCGGATTATCTTTGTAATCATTAAATTCTTTTAGATTCTCGACTTAAGTCATTTTGCTCTTGTAGTCGATTCTGTTTACACATCCTCTTTAAAAGGAATTAGAAACATATCCCTATGTTTTACCATTGCTCGGAGAAGAGTGGTGAAGTGTAATTAGCGAATGGATCATAGTTTACGTGCGTAACATATTTCACACACACATCTGCGTTTTATTTGAACTTAAATATAATTTATCGTCGTTTACCGTTACTAATGACAGCCTGTAACGAGCGTATCACTTCTACGTAAACAAATTCAATAAAGGTGCATTATCGCCGAAAAGGTAAGGTACCGTTAAATACATCCAACATTTATTCCTGGCTAAAGTAGTGTATTCAGATTTAATTATGTCCTTATAATTGGGTAAGTGAAGGTTCGGTGTATTTGATGCATTGAAAGACTGGAAGCAATGAGAAGAACCTCATTTTGTCAACAGATGTATCCCGAAATAATACTGCACATTACTGTGAGTTGAATATTTACTGACTGGGGGGGGGGGTGTCCCTCAGGGTTCACTAAGCCGCGTTTCTTCAGTGGTACCGATGAATATTGGCATGTTTAGGGAATGCGGAAAGAGAGATTTCAATAAATATCTCTGATTTGAGGATTGTATATATACTGATTTGAGGATTTTATATATCTCTGATTTGAGAATTGCTTACAATTATTAATTTATTATTTCTATATTCCTTTCTTACTTTTGCTAAGTGCTACTTTTCAGCCATTGCTTTGAATGTGTATTTGGGCCAAGAATCTGGCAATAACTTGTTTATTGTACTCAGATTTAGCGCGGGCTCTGCGTTTCTGTATGCAATTTTAGGTAAGTTACCTTTTTCTCATAATGGATTTATATTTCCTATCCATTATTTTCAATAGGTTTTTGCTCCGTATTATTAACAGAATGGGGGAAGATTGGCTGACCACAAAACATGTTCAACCCCACTTTTATATAAAATTTTCTTATATATAAGCTGTCCTAAGTCAGCAATGTTGATAATACTGTAGCATCCATTCTTTTATATATTTTATATTTAACTCTATTATTTTAATTTTTCATATTTTCTTTTAAATTCTGTTGCCTGGTGTCTTGTAATTTCAATTCTTTTTAGTTTTAATCATGTTTATTCATCTCTCTCTTGTAGAAAAATTTTGATTAGATATATATATAAATATATATTGCTATTAATCTAGGTACATACAAAATGTAAAACAGGATATCCTACTCAAATCACCACAAAATACAAACCATTTAAATTTTGTAAAATTTAAGAATTTATAAAATTGTTTTAAAATGCTACTCCTTCCACAATAATTGACATTAACATATGCAACTTGGTTTGTAGCCGCGATAGCATAGTGACTATGTTCATAAATTCAAGGCCGGTGAGTTCGAGTTCTGGAGCCACAGTAGATCCACGGTGGAGAGAGCGCTGATACATGTTGAATCTGTCAAGGCTCAAACATTATCTAATTAATGTGATTCGGTAGTTTGTAGAGGGATGTGCCAGCTCAGGTGTCATCCTAGCAAGTTAACTTTGGCTCAAAATTACGATGTGAGTGAATATTAACTTCGTTTTGTTCAACTATATACTCGAGAACTTTTGGCGACGAATCTCGTAATTTTGAACCACAGTCAAGTGACGAGGACGATATCTGAGTTGGGACCCTCTTTACTTGACACCACGTCAACGGGAGGAGGCTTGAGCTCTCGACAGATTTAAAATGTATCGAGCACCTTCATGGTAGGGCCTTCGGTCTTTCTTGGTTCAAACTCATGACACGTCATCCACGAGTCCATTACCTTAACCACCAGGCTACCACGGTCACCAAACTTACGATCTCCTTCCCCTATAGACCTCATATTGCTTCATAGTATGAAGTGAATATAACTCACGATGTCTTTTTCTCATACTTTACTTAAAAATATCTAGATCAAAGAAAGTTGATATGGCTTTGTCATAAGATGATTAAAATTTGTAATATGCTTTTTTTTATGAAAGCTTATTGAGAATTCGTTAAAAATGAAATGTTTTTTTTACTAGATATATTTTTAGAGTTGTGTTAGCAAAAGATCAAATTTTTGTAATATTTTGTTGCAGATTTCTCAAAAATTGGAAAAATAAATTTTCAAAAAATTCTTTTGGCTGTATTTTTACAGTTTTGCAAGATACTTACTTAAAAAATACTTAAATAATTATTAAGAATAGTCGGTACCCCCTATCCCGCTAATGTTAAAGTGAGCATTTTATGTACCTTTTTTTCAGAAACTATCAAGTGTACAGACTTAAAATTTTCTCTGTATATTAATTAGACTTTTTTACTTAAACTGATCGGAAGCTTTTTAAATATATGTTTAGTTTTTTCAAAAACATTCATCGCAACAGTATCACTATGAATTTTTTGAAAAATGTCCTTTTTTTTCATGATAACTGACTTTTACAAAAATATTACTAAAAGCTCAGTTCAATATTTACAGTTAGATATCAGTAATATTCAGTGAAGATTGTGCAAGTGCTTCCGTTGATTAGGTTCTGAGAAAAAGGTACACGCATTTTTAAAAACACTGTTTTGAGATAATTGCATTTTTATTATAAAATGTCACTTTATCAAAAAAATTATGAATTACAATCTGTATTTGCATTATTTTTTTAAATATTAGCTTATTCTCAATAACTTTTAAGACTTTTTACTTATTTCTTTTACTTAGATTTCTCAGAAAATACATATATATCATTTTCCACTTTTAATCTATCGAGATATTTTATAGCATTTGCATCATTTTTCTCAAATTATGCATCAATTTTTGAAGAATTTTCTGTTCTGATACATTATTGTCATCCAAATTGATTATAAATCATAAATACCATGTGAAAATGTGTCAATACATGAAAATATGACATTGGTAATACATCATTATACGACATTTCGAAAAGTTTCATTAGTGTTTTATAAATTCACTTGTAAACACAATTTCTTAAAGTATCAGAATTAAAAGGATTCTTAAAATATTACATAAATGGTATCCAAAACAACAACAAGAAAACTGATTTTATGTTTTTAAACATGAAATTTGTGTATTTTTTGGTATGTAACAAGTTTTGTGCAACGAAAACGGGCATTACATTTTGGGATATATTTATGTACCTTTTACTAAGAAACTATTGAACACAAAGCTTAAAAATTTGTTTGTGCATTAAATAAACATTTATCTTTATACAGAAGTGAAATTTTTTTTAAAAATTTATCAGCCTGTTTAAAAATGTAATTTTTGCACAGTAGAATAATGAATTTTATAAAAATTTTCCTTTTCTACGTTACGACAAATGCTTTTTAGCTAAATGTCTGAGGAATATCTCAAAAATTTCACTTCAGTATACGCAATATATATGAAATATAAAATAAACATTTTCAGTTCATGCATACAATAAATTTATAGAAAAAGACACAAATTAAAAAATATAATCTTTATAAGACAGTAATACATGAATATATGACATTTCGAAAAGTTTCACTAGTGCTTTGTATATTCACATGTAAACACAATTTCTTAAAGTATCAGAATTAAAAAGTTTCTTTAAATATTACATAAATGATATCCAAAACAACAAGAAAAATGTTTATATGATTTTAAACATGAAATTTATGTAATTTTATGTGTATAACAAGCTTTACAGGCAACGACAAAAATCATCCCATTCATTACATATATATGTGTACTTTTTCTCAGAAACTGTTAAATATTAAGACTTCTGATTTAGTCTGAATATTAATTAAACTTTAATATTTTTGCTGAAGTGAGATATTTCAAATATATTGTTAAGTTTTTTCAAAACCATGCAACATAAAAATATTACTATGAATTTCTTGAAAATTTTAATTTTTTTTTCTACGATAAATCCTGTATGTTAAAATATTTTGGGAAAATTTATAAAGGCTCCCTTCAGTGTACATAGTTATGTTCAATGTACATATGAGTTATGTTTTATTGAAATTTTATGAGCATCCTCTCATTATTTTCTGAGAAAAAAGAACATAAATTTTTATAAACAAACTTTTTGAAAAATGCATTTTTAACATGAAATGTCACTTCATCACAAAAATTATGAATTTCAACATGTATTTGCCACATTTTATTCAACATTAGCATCAAGTCAATATATTTTAAGTAAAAAAAGCATCAAAAATGTTTTCAAATTCTCAGAAAATACATACATAACATTTTTCAGTTTTCGTTTAACAAGATATTTTGTAAAATTTACATTTATTATATCAAAATCTCTATAAATTTTAGAAGAATTTGTAGCATTTATGTATTACAAATATCAAAGTAGAGCATATATCATCATAAATATAATCGGAAAAAATTTATCTATGTGGTTTTGGTGTGCATTTGAAAAAACATGATTTTACGTCATTTAGAAAGTTTTCATATGTTTTTTGTGTGTTCACATGCAAACATAAGTTTCTAAGACTTTTAAATTTCAAAAATTTCTCTAAACTGTACACATGATTTCTTAAACAGCAAAAATAAAACTGTTTTTATGTTTTGAAACATGATATTTATGTATTTTTATGTATTTAACCAGCTTCTTGCAACGACAAATGGTATTACACATCTGAATTTTTGTTTGTACAATTCATTCAGAAACTTTTGAATATTTAAGTTTAAAAACTTGTCTGTACAGTAAAGTAACATTTATATATATACTGCAGTGATATTTTTTTTAAAAAAATTTAGTTTTTTTAAAAACAGACTTTTATTTATCATCACTGAATTTATTCAATGTTGTTTGTTTTTTGACACATGTGCTCTTAGCTAAATGTTTTTTTTTTTGTAATATTTTCAAAATATCACTTCAGTATCCACAAGAATGCATAAGGAATATATAATGTAAATTTGCAGCTTTTTTTCACATACAGTAAATTTAGAAAAATTTTATTTTTTTAAACGTAATTTTAAAGATATAAATTATGAAAATAGTAGTTTTGAAAAAAATCATACCTTGTGAAAGTAAATTTTTAAATACTAAGAAATAATACTTTAAAACACTTGGAAACATGTTGTAACTCGAAATTCCGCCACCAAACTAATACAGTTAATCGAACAGTCAACTGTTATCTAAAGTTAATTGCGTTTGAATAAACAAAAAGAAGGCTTTGCAATTGTTTCAGGATATTTAAAAGGCAAATATCTATCAAAAGGGGGCGTGGCCCGCCAGTGGATGATTTTTTAAAAGTCATTTTGACATAGTTCTAATTGAAAATATGTCATAAATATTATATCCCTAGAAAGGTAATGAAATACAAATTTCAGAAATATCAAAAACTCAAAATGGATCATTTCATGATTTTTACCCTACTGACTGCCAGTCAAATTTTAGAAAACTGTCCTTGGACTCCAACCGGACACCAAAAAGGTGGAATATGTCACGGCTTCAAAAGAGACACGTGGCATAGAACCATTTCTGTTTGGATGTAGCTGGGATTACTATTTGACCATTGGTCCTTAGTACCTCTCGTGCGTAGGACTTTGAAGCCCGAGATTGGAGTGGAACTTCACTGGTAATGGGTTGGAGTCCTTGTACCACTGAAGACTCTTCGAGTAGAGGGACTTGTGTACGTTAAATCTGTATGCATGCAGTAACGTCTGTTATGTACGTTAATATATATATAGTATGCATGCATACTTTTGTTGCATGTCCACAGTTAAGTGCCGAGGACGACACCTGAGTTGGCTGTCATACTTTTCTCTGGACATCAGTTACAGGTTTTAGGGGGATATGGTCCATCAAAGGGTATTTTCCCCTAAATTTCCGTTAACATCCACACCACACAATGGGTGCTATTGATGCGAGAGCTTTGAGTTTCGATCAATTCGGTTTTTCTATACACAGATGATAAGTGGGGCATTAAGACTTCAACCCACAAAAACACAACGTTGTCACGGATTCGCTTTCATAACCACTCCGCTAGTGATGGCACCAGATTTTTGTCGTGACAAGTGCTAATCTTCTGCTTCAAGTTAACTTATGTTGATCAAATTTCTATAATGGATAAAATGTTTCAAGTTTTAAGCTTGGCAACTTGAAAGGGATGCATCTATAGAGTAGGATTTTATTAGCCATTTTACAACAAGTATGAATTATGTTATTATATCGTTTATAGATTTAAACAAATATTGTTATTTGCTGTTTCTTTTTGAAAACGGGGAAATTGTTTACGAAATTCGTGATAATGCATTTGAAACATATACAATTTATTTTAGAACAAATGATCAGTTGCACTAATTGTTGAATTTGAATCAAATTTTATTTGTATTTTCTTTACATTGTATTATCAGATTTAACCAAATGGACTAAACACTTATTGCCATAATGATGTTTTATGTATTTAACTATCGCTTAAAAAATTGGGAAAAGGAACAAAAAAGAAGTTTTATAAAAATTAAGCTAGAAGAAATTGTTAAAGTTTTAAAGCATAACTTTTTATCGCCAACTTGGCAGTCTATTGCCCTCGTACTGGTATTGAATGCAAGTCCAACACAGCCTCCTAAGCTTTTGCAATATTTTCGCACCATTTTTTTTCTCATCATCATCAAAAGCGTTGACTAAGTCTTTAAAGAAAATTACATTAAAAATAACCATTATTATAACGTTATGTATGAATAATTGCTATAAATTTAAAATTATTCTTTACTGAATATGCACTTATTTTTAATTTCACGTAATAAACTGCACGTAATTAAAAAGAATTGTACATTCATTCGTAAAAAAAAATTGAAACTCATTTGTTATTTCAAATGAATAAATATGTTATTTCCACCATCTTAAAAAAAAACATTTGTATTTTCACGTAATTCCAAAAATGAAAATACCTCTTTAAATTATTTAAGCATTTTCAGAAAGTAAAACGAATTTATGTAGTGAAGTATTTTATTGGTGAAACATTTATATATATTGCTAAAACGAACGAATTCTGAATAAAATATATTTCAATGTGTATGGGGAAGTTGTAAAACTGCTGATCAAACTTTGAGCTTTTATTTTGTTCTGAATGCTATTTCGGGAGACGCTTTTTTACTTTTTGTATTTATATCTAAAATTAGACATCGTGCCACATCAGGAGTTTGTTTTTATTAAAAGTCTGATAGAATTATTTCAGATACTTTTTTTAAGAATTCATATGGTTTTATATTTGGACATTATTATCAAACATCATAACATGCCTATAGTGCTTTGAAAACGGACAGGTCAAAGCAGTTGTCAAACATATTTCTATTTTATTTTAACAATGTATTTCTTGAGTCATCTAGGATACGGTAGAATAGTGGTCATAGCCATGAACAAGTGGCCGGCGTTGTCCAATCATAGTGTTAACGGGTCAATGCACTTAAAATTTACCATGATTCCTAATTTGGTGAGGAGTGGAAAATATTAACCGCTTTTATTTTTTATTATTTACCGAACTTTTTCAATCATTACTTTTAGTTCATTAAAAGGTATTTAATTTTATTATTTTAAAATTTCTTGAAATTTTATTTAATTTTTGGTTATGGCATTGAAGAAACGCCTTTTTTGAATTTTACATTTGCCTTATCTTTCAAAATGTTTCGGAAAGTATAATTTGGTTTAAATACTTTTTGAGTATATGTATATGTAATTTCAACTAAACAAAAATTATGCTAAAGTTTAATTAATATTCGTTATTTTTTATTTACTGAAATTCTGTAATGCTGTATACAAATATGTGTCATTTTCACCCTTCTCTGTAATTGACATCATGCACATTATATGATTAAGACTTTCTATTCTTAAAATTAAAGTGTAAGTGCAAAATACTATCCAGGCATATTTTCTTTCTTTCTAATATTAATGAAATGTTCCCCAAATTTAAGTTTTTACAAATAGAAAATAAATTGCTGTATTTAATTTTTTTTTATAACTGGAGTAATTTTGTAAGTGAAAATGTTTGATTAAATTTCGAATATGTTTTCCCTGAAAAATTAAACGAGTCTTACAGTAGTCGCATATGATGTGTAACATCTGACTTGTTATTGTGGTAAATACGCAATAGTGACTTTAATCCTGAAAGAAATGAATCGGGTATGACTGGAAATAATTTTCTATTGAATAATTATATCTTTAATGAAAATTTTATTTAATTAACACAAGGAATAATGCAGTTTTTTAACGAAAATATTTATTCTTGTTCAATTTGGGGAAGAGCGGAGACAATAGGCTTACAACTAAAATATGACACATATACTTGTGATTTCAAAGTATTTAAAAACCGTTGAAAAACTGCGTCAATAACAATACCACTGTTAGTTGTCCAAACTTTTCGATTTGTGTTCATTTCGAGCTTGAGTTCATCATTCAAAAAAGCTATGAGTGGCTCAGCTTCTGGCAAACTGAAGTTAACGTTAATATCACCACTCAAAATCATGGGAAACGAGTGATAGTTTTTTTTAAAAAAAAATAGCAGAACCACCTTCGTTATATAGTAAAAGTACAAAATACAGGAAATCTTTAATATTTTGAACCGCTTGATTCGGTGAAATGTATACGGCAACCAAAATCACTGCCCTCAGATTTCATACAAAACGAGCCCTGAGACTTTGACAATTGAGCGTAAGAACCGCAAGTTTATCCTGGATGAAGTCTAATAAGACTTGCTGGGAAATGCGAAGAGGATTTAGAGTCAAGAAAATGAAACAGAGTTTTTGAATTCGAATCTTTTGAAATGCTAAATTTAACAACGTAAAAAAGGCTGGAAGCTTGATGGCTATCAGAGTTGGACCCCCATGCAAGGGTAGCGAAGATACACCACGAAGCACGCTGATTGGTCAAATCAAATAGCGCGCGCTTCCCCGACTTTCTGTTACACATTTCCGTCCCTTTACACGAAATCACTCCTACAAATATCCATCAACCGAGACGAAAGATGTTACACATTCGAAACCTTACTTTATAAATTTATTTGAAGAACACCCTATATTTTAATTCATGCCGTACATTTATAACATTTATCTTCAACTATACTGCGAGATTTTACGTAAATATACATGAAAGGTATTTTTTTAAACTAAAAATATTGTTCAAAATGTTGAGACATGAAATTTATACAAATTTAATAACATTAATACTAGATATTGTGTGTGTGTAACATTAATTTTAATAAAATGTAATTTGGGCAAAAGAAATCCATTTAATGATACCAATAAATATGTAATATGTAGACGTATTTTGGATATTTCATTTAATACACATAAAATGGAAAGTTAATGATTTTATTCTATATAGAAACAGAAAATATTTTTATTGTTCATGAATAATTAGATTTCTAATTAAAATACATTTTTTATCTCGAAACATTGTTCCGAATCTACCTTAACTGATAAATTTTGTTGAATGGGAAACGAGCACATTAAATCATATTTTCTGAATGATGACAAGACATCTAAAATATGTTGCATGTTAAAGATATTTATATTATGTACAATTATTATATGAAAATAACTTTAAATTAATATAACGCTAAAGGGATTAATTGGTTCGAACTGAAAACTATTATTTGGAGCGAAATTCATCATAATCATCATTAAACGTATTTTAATTACATTAATACCCTAAACTTACGTGATAGGTGAGACTGTGAGTGATAATCGAGAAAGTCGGGGTATTAGTACGCATATAAATATGAAAGAAAATATAACTTAGAAAAAAAAAGTTTTAATACAATCTTAGATAACACAAATATATATATATACAAAATCGTAAACGGAAGTTATTTTGATGTAGGCTTCATACAATCTGACAAAGTAGTCTGCCGAATCAAAGATATTTTTTCTCTCGCAAAATTTCCTCGTAGCATTCTAATAGTTTTTATTTATTTTGTTGCGTTTGTTCATCATTGGAATCAAAATTTCCTAAATCTTGTAACACTTTCTCAAATAAATTTAGGCCTCCAGTCAAAATCCCAATCGTCATTCGATCGTCTGATTGAACTGGGTCTAAAGGCTTCAATTGTCTAGCTCATGTATTTGCTATGAGCTCATAAATTGCCACTTTCCGACTGTGGGAACCCAGAAATTCTTGAATGTCATCACTATCCACTTCTAAATTTATTTGCCTGGAAAAATTTACAACTTCTTCAATCCTATTATAAATCTAAGTAGATATAATGAATATAACAAACACGACATAACAATTAATAATTTTTCCGTAGAAGAGAAATAAATAACGCCAAGTAAATTAGTTTGGCTAAATGTCAATTACGCGCGATGAGTTCAAACATGTACAGTCTGCCAAAAAAAGTATTGGGACGCACTCCCTGTTCATAGATTGTTATCGTAATATTTTACTTAAACAAATGAATCCAAAAAAAGGAGTAAATATTATTTTGGTAAAAATACAAATAATAATATTTAGAACAAAACTCACATACATTAATACAATTATGGTTAAAATTGAAAATAAAAGAAATCAAGTTAAAAGACGTGCTCAAAAAAAGCATTGGAGCACTTCCCAATAAATTAAGAAAAACAACTCAAACTTAGAAATTAATATCTTGTTGGGCCGCTTTTGCTTTTTATGACCTCTCGAAGTCTATTTGGCATGGATTGGATCAATCTTTTGCAAAATGGCATATCGATTTTGGTCCACTCTTTGACCAAATATTTTCTTAAATCCTTCTTGTTAGAAATTTGGTTTGGTATAGATTTTTATGCAATTAATTCCACACATGCTCAATGGAATCAAGGTATGGACTTTGTGCAGGAGTCTTAACAACACTAGGACAGTGGTAGAGAACTCATAACTTGCAAATATCTGCAGTAAGTTTCGGGTCATTATCTTGGTACATTTTAAATTATCCTGAGAATCCCAGCTTGCTCATAGTTTTGCTTAAATTTCTCTTTTGAATGTCAAGATAGACATATTTATTCTTTATACCACCAATAAAATATAAGTTCCCGACACCAGAGCGGGTCATGCATCCCCAGACAATTTGGTTACCCTCTCCATATTTGACAGTAGGCAGTAAATTTTTGACATGCATTGCTGTATTTGATTTCCACCAAACTTTTTGCTTGCCATCCAATCCGAAAATGTTATATTTGCTTTCGTCAACAAAAATTACATTTTCCCAATATTCTGTTGGCTGCCGTACATACATTTTAGCAAATGTCAACCTAAGCCTGTATATTTACTTTGCTGATGTTCTTTGAAGTACTCTTTCATAATACTTATGTTTTAAGAGAACATTTCTAACAGCTTCTCTCAGGATTTACTGATTTTCCGAACTACTTTTGCCTTGTAAAGTCATTTCTACTGCAATAGTTCTTGGATTAATATGTACTTGTCTCACAATCCCTTCACGTTCATTAAATATCCTTGGACGTCCTGATGTTTGCTTGTTTTCAACACTATTTGTTTCCATGAACCTGTCAATGATGCTAAAAACAGTAGACTTACTCAATTTCAAGATTTTTCCTATACAGTAAACTGATTTCTCTTCTTTCGATGACTTATTACAAGATTTTGCTTACCAACTGATATATCTTTGTTTCTCGCCATTTTTGTTGTAAATAATCTTATATTTTGAAATGTTTATGCTAAAACTTCTAGTCTAAAAAAATGGTGTGAAATTAAATTCTTCTGATGCGCTGTATATTTGTTAAATTACTCATTTCAAAAGTGTTTCAATACTTTTTTGACTCCAGTGTGCCTTTGAATTATATTTGAAAAGCTAGTGAAATTATATTCTATAATACTAATAAAATTTTCCTTATATACTGTATACAAAATGTTAAGATATTTAATTCTTTTTGATTTTGTTTTAATGGCATAAATATTTTTATAAATGGCTTTACAGTTAGGCATGCCAAATGTTGCAATGCTTTTTTGAGTGATCATATATTCGTTAAATAGGAGAGGAGAGAAGTTAGTTCGGTTTGATTTAATTTGAATAGCCAATATTAGTTAGTTTTTAGTATTTATCTTAAATTTTCAAATTTTCAACATTTGTTTAAATTTCTCGATATTGTTTTACATTAGATTAAATAAATTAATCAAGATTAACGTGGTATAGAAGTTCGGAGAGTGGAGTGTCAACTGGGTTTCCGTCCTCGTTTTTTACAACCAAACTCGTGGCTGGAAAAATTCTATGGAGTTATGGATTCGAGTACTATTGCCAGTGAAGACCCACCATGTTGAGGGGTTGGTTTACATGAAGTCTGCTGAAGGTTAAAGTCCTTATGTTGAAATTGTGTGGAAGTTTGGAGAGGGGTCGCAGTTCACATTTTGTCTTTACCATCTGACCGAGATTCAAAATGATGTCGGATGCTGATAATCCTCTTGTAGAATTTTAGGAAAGTGGGATTTTAGTAAACAGTCAAACAAACCCTTAAAACCAAATATTACTATTCAATATGCATTTTCTTTTGAGTTAGACGTGTAAATAAATACTTTTTGACACTCGACTGACTAAAATACATCAATTATTTAGACAAAGAAATCTCTCCTTTTCCAAAATTCCTTTACATACCTCAAAATATAGAAATATTTGTGTAACATACTGATGGATAATTTAATATTTTTAATTTTTAACGCAGTATTATGTGTGACATAGATGTAATTAATTTATTTAAAACAGAAAACATTGAGTAATCGACAGGTCGTAACGATTCATAGTTCCTTTTGAACCCCTTTTATATTCTGCGTTCGTTGTCCTTTCATAAAGACACCTAAAAAGCGCTGTTACGCTGATGTTTTGCTATTTAATAATGCATGCCTCGTATGGATAGCGTCGTCATAACTTTCATTTTCTCGTAAAGGCTTGTCTCACATTTTTATGTCCTTTCATTCTTATCGTCGAGTTTGCACCCTAAGTCCCCTGCTGCGTTCATGTTCGGTTGCTTTTCTTTGCCATTGTTGCGCTTAGAAATTCTCTGTTTTTGTGTCCTTTATTCTAATACATGCTGCTCCCATTTTCCTGACCCTAATACTGGGCCTCAATATTCAATTTCTGAAAGTGTGACAAAGTCTTTAAGGAAGCGCGTGTAATGAAACTTTAGAGTACATAATCCTATCTACGATTTATTCCACGTAAAAAAAAATAATAATTTAATTGTGCTTAAAATTGCTAATCATTTCGTATTCATCAGAAATAAGTGACCATTATTATGGTCTTGGGCTGGTAATCTTCTTTGTTTCTGTCGAGCTGTGAGTTAGAGACTTGATTGTATTAAAACCGTCGTGTAGTGGAGTTCATGCATCTGGAATCTGTTTTAACTTCCAAATTGGCGTGTTTTCCAAGTTTGGAGAAAGGTGCAGCTCGGTAGTGATCATCGTCATTTGACTGTAATTCAAGCAGATAGGGCCATCAGACTTTCTGCAGCTTTTGATTATGCTGTTAACCCCTTAGGTGCCACCGGCGTATATGTACGTATCGCTCATCCGGTACGTTAAATGAACTTGGAACTGTATTTATGTCTTTCCGAAATACGATCCTTTTCTTCTCGCTGCTATCAGTAAAACTATTCCAAAGGCTTTAGAATGCAACAAAATGGCCTTGACAATGTTTGCGAAGAAAATTCATACATACTTGAAAGAAAAAAATTTCTGATGTGTTCCTTCCTCGCCCCCAACCAATAGACTCGCCTATGTGAAAAACAGTGGCACTGGGGATTGAATTGCTTGAATTTTAACCGGCAGCTAAAGGGTTCGACATTACTGATGTTGAAATGTTTCTTTTTCTTTTGCACAATTCAGATTACGATTTGAGGAGTAATTGATTTTTTTTTTTTATTAATTGATCGGCATTAGTTTATTTTGTATTGCCTTGCTTTTGATTTTTTTTGTATTTGCCGTTTCAAAACTGGAATTTTAAGCTATTCGCTTGCTTCTCAGATTATATATATTCACCTCTATTGTACAGTCTAATTTTTATGATCAATTTTTAAATGAAAGGCATATTTGGATTTTGACTGTAGTGCATTATAATTATTAATAAATTGATGTAATCGCTGCATCCCTTGTTACGATTGTAGTCGAACTTAAAATCATGATAAAATAAAATAGAAATATTTTAAAATAATATTTATCAGTGGTTTCTTATCTTAAATTAAATTGGGACAAATCATTTTACTAGAGAATTCTGAAGTTGAATGAATGATTATAGGGATTTTATAATCTCAGAATAGTTTAAAGGTACAAAAAAATGTAATTTTAAAGTATAGTTCGTCCGATAAAACTAATACTTTGATTGACAAGATCGTTTAAGACTTCCAAATTTAGCAAAAACAAATTAATCAGTTTTCAAACAATCTGTTTTGTTGTTAAGAATATAATTTTAGCTATAAGAAAAATATAGAAACATTCCCCTTCAAGTAAAATGTTAAGTATAACAAGCCATTTTTTAGACCGAATTTAAATAAATATAGGAAAAAGAAAGCTCGAATTCATTCTAAAGGAAAGAAAACTATGATCTTCCATAGATTATATTTTGATTTTTCGAAGAAAAATCAATGAACTTTGTAAAAAAAGAACAGATTTCAAAGCTTTTTTGAAAATTTTACCTCCATTTACAAGTTTCTATTTTAAAACCCTTAAATTATGAAATACACTATCTAAAAAATAAAATTATTCTTTTTTACATAGCAGATTATGTCTGAGGATTTTAAGAGAGATGTCAGTAATTCAACGATATTTGTGAAATTTTATTTCTGACCTTGTTAAATTGTTACTCTGGCATATTTTTTTAAGAAAATAGTTGCTCTATGCTTAGAATTTCCTAATTACGTTGCAATGGAAAGTGATATTCTTGATTTATTCACTTCTGCCTTCTTGATTTTTATGAAGCTTATAATTTCTAAAATTATTCTCAGTCTCAAATGTAGTTTTTAAAAAAAAATCTATATTTAACTATTACTGCCTTTTTTTCATCTCTGGACAAATATAGTATACTTTTAGCTTCCTAAATATGTTCAATTATTTAATCTAAACTCGAATTTAAATTTAATAGGTTTTTCTTTGTTAAATGATTTTACATTTCAACACATGAGATCATAAATAATAAACTGATAAATATAAGAAAGCTTAACATATATGATAAATTATATTATTTATATTATTATGTACTTATTTTATATACCCAGAAACTACATGGAAATTAGAATCCTAATTTTGTTTGTAGAGGTGGCAGCCTAGTTGTCATTGTTACGAATTCGTTGCCGGTGTGTTTCCAAGTTCAAGTTATGGCCGCTGCAGCAAAGTGGTCAAGGTATCAGATCATGACAAGCATGTTTTGAGTTCGAGCCCAGTACCACTAAAGACAGTCCGTGTAGGGGAGCGATGCACGTTAAATCTGTTGAGCTCTCAAATGTCCTCCCGTTGGTGTGGTGTGGTAGTTAGGAAAGGAGGTACTAGCTCAAATGCCGTCCGTGTCACTTGACCATGGTTCAAAATTACGCTGTCCGTCGCCAAAAGCCCTCATGTATAGCTAAACAGTGCGACGTTAATATTCACTCACTCACTCCACTGAAGAATCACCGTGCAGGGAAGATGATGGACGTTATGTCTATAGAAGCTCCAAATGCTCCCACTGTGGTGGTGTTTGGACGTTTTTTTTTTTTTTTTAACATTTATAAACCCCGTGCACCACCGAACGTATAACACGGGGGTAAACAAAACAGACAGAAGAAAGGATTACAATACAAACATCCATGCCTTCTCCGGGATTCGAACCCAGTCCCTGCGGCACCGCAGTCAGCTTCACTGACCACTATACCGGATGGGCGGCTGTTTGGACGTTTGAAGAAGAAAATGCTAAGATGTTGTTCTCGTCATTTAACCTTGGTTCATCATTATGAGATCCATCAAAAATAGCCTTTGCGTAATTTCTAAGATAGTGTTAATTTACGTCGCACTATTGGCGAAGAACCTTATAATTCTGAACCTAAGCCAAGTGACGAGGATAGCACCTGAGCTGGAAACCCACTCTTAAAATTTCTACGCAGCTCCAACGTGAGGACTTTGGGTCACAGCAATGTTAGCATGCATCGCTTTCTGCATTTCGAGTATTTAGTAGACCATGAATTGAAAAATGCTTACAACTGTGTCAAAGAGTCAGAAGCTTTAAAAATTCTTAAAATTATTTTAAAATAATAATAAAATATATAAAAAAAATCCGGCGAGCTTCGATTCTGATTAATAATAGCTTCCTAAAATAGATATTCATCCTTCTTTGAAATGCAATGCTAAGAGATTTATTGAATTAATTGTCATAAAATAACTCTTCCGCTTAAAGATATAAATATATTTCTACAATAATTTCCCAAGAATCGAACCCACTCAGCCGTAATTAACCTACTTCATTTCTTCATGAGCAATTTCTACTAAAAGAATGTATTTATTCATTTCGATCTCGTTGTGAAAGGATATTATTCACTTCAGTTCCAAAGAGCAAAGTATAATATCGAACAAGGATACGCAATTCAAATATCTAAAAATAGGCTTTGCTGCTCCAACGATTCACACACACACGTACACAGTATTGACTTCTCCCAATGCATTGAATTTGAGAAATAGTGAATGGTGGTATTTTCAGAAAAAGTATTTATTTCGAAATTTTCATGCCATTGGCTTTAAAAATGTGTTTCTATCAATGGATCGGTTGCATTTCAAATTTTTTCATATGGCTGAAATCTTTCTATTAAAATGATTTCTTCTCATTTCTTAAATATTTGGTATTCGCGTGTAGAGTCATTCATTTTTGGGTATAAATTTTTGATGATTCTTTAATTCAAATAAATTATAGATTTAAAATAAACTAAAAAACACACCCTTTTATAGTTAATCGAACTAAGTTATAACAATTTTTTGGTTGCCAAATCTGGAAATTGGATCTGAAATGAGTCACCAGATGCGAGAATTGATCATAAAGTGGAAAATCGTTAATCTTGATGATCCTGATCAAAACAATGGAACAGAATTATTAAATATCGTGTTGTCATCTGTCCTGGACAAGTGAGCAAAAGTTCGAATTAATCTGACCTTTTACAGTGTTTTAAATTTGAGTTCAAAGATTCCGTTACATATAAGTGAAGCTTATAAAAGGGTGTTAAAAAAGAAATAAAGAATATGCTATACACGAGATTAAAGAAGCCAACAAAAACATTTTTAAAAAAACCTTTGGGTGAGGGGGTCTATGTCCCTAATATATTTTATATGAGTATATATTTTGAGCAGCTTTAGCCTAGAGGTTATATGGTCATGAACTCGAAGCCAGCGTGTCTTGAGTTTGAGCCCTGGAACCGCTGTAAAAACGCTCGCAATACAGAGGAGCTAATTCACATTAAAATGTTCAAGGCCCGAGTGACTAAATATTAACACCGGGCAGTTCAGTTGCACGAGAGCTTTTGGCGACGGACCTCGTAATTTTGAACCATGGTCAAGTGAAGAGGACGACACCCGAGCTGGCAAGCCTTTCTCCTAACTACCGCACCACACCAACGGAAGGACGTTTGAGCTTTCGACATTTAACGTGCATCATCCCCTACACGATAGGTCTTTTAGTTGTACTTGGCTCGAACTCAAGACATGCCAGTCATGATCCGATACCTTGGCCCTTGGGCTTCCGCGGCCCTTTTCAAGGCTCAAAGTCCTCCCTTTAGCAAGGAGCGTAGTATAGAGAATGATGTATCGGATCAGGTGTGGTCCTCGTCACGTGACTTAAGTTAAAAGTACGAGGTGAGTCGCCAGTAGCCATTGACTTGCTTTATAGTGCTACTTTATAAACACTTACTCACGTGTGTGAAAATATTTCTATTACGTAATATATATAAATAGGGATAGCAGACATGGAATTTTAATGCATTTAATTATATTTAAAAACTAACAGATTATTTTTAGAAAGCTGACTGTGCTTTGAGACGCCGAATGAGCATGCTCGGAAACTCTTGGTCAATGTTGTTACAGGTGAGCCGCTTAAGAGTTGGATGCATGTTAAATCTGTCACTGGTCGAAATTGTCACGGAAGAATGGTGTGGACTTTTTAAGAGTGTGGTGCCGGCTCTAATCTTTATAGAAAAATCGTCATTTTACCTCGGTCTAAAATTACCAGATCCTTTTCCAATAAGCTTCGTGTTACTTCTCGTTTCGGAAAGAATAATTAATCAATTGCTGATTTTGCGATTCATTTAAAGATTCAAAAAATTATTTTGTGATGTTTTAAAATAACTAATGTTTAGCAAAAAAGAAAAATCCCAGTACTTTAGAAAGTAGTTTGTTACTCCTCAAGTTCTTTTAGAAAACACTAGCTGAAATGCCCGTTTTTCGAACGGATTAAGTTTTAAAAACCAAAATTCATCTATTATAACAATTATAATATTTTTTTAGGGAGGGTAAAACCCTGTATTAAGTAGTATAACCAAAAATTAAAAATATTTTTTTCAAATTAATGTTCACGTTATAAATAATTTTAAACAAATTGCAATTTGGCCTAAAAATAAAAAATTTAACAAAAAAAAATATTTTAATGTAAGAGTGAAAATTAGCATGCTAAAGAGTAAATAGATATGAATGAATGCAAATATAAATAAAAATTATTAGAAATGTGATAGCAGTAGTAAGTTTCTGCTATGGGAACTATGGGGGAAATAACTTGCAATAGATAAACCGAAAGAAAAAATTAATGATGATAAAGTAATTCTCACTAAATGCTATCATAAATAAGAAATATTAGGAAACCTTCAACTGAAAAAAATTAAATTAGTATTATACGAGGTATGAGTGCAATGCTATCTAACATCTCTGCAGTACATTTAATATAGAGTATTAAATGTATTTCAGTACCAAAAAATTTAATTAGTATGAACTAAAACCAAAATCTACCTAAAACAGATAAAACAGGTCCCCATTGAAATAGCCCAGAACCAACAGCAGTACTGAATGAAACAAATAATAAACCATGTTGCTAAAAAATTAATTATTGAAACAATACTTTTTTGCAATATTTCTATTTAAAAAAAACTCTTCGAGGTTAATAGCATAAGGATCTGCAGCTTCTACGTGCCAAGTTTCACACTTCTGGGTTGCTTAATTTGGCCGGAATAGCTGAAACACACAAACTCTTTCTTTTATATATTAGTATAGATTATTGCCATACAGAGAGATTGATTCATTTTCTAATGGTAGCTTCACATGAAGATTATAAAAACTAATAATGAATGAATAACCCCCAGGCTATGATTCGAGACCTAGGTAGACTATGATTTGTCATAGATTCGTGGCCGTGTCCATGAGTTCAAGCCCTAGTTCCACTGATGCCTCCTCATGTAGAGGGTCTAATGCAAGTTCGTGGCTATAAGATCTCCGTTGGTAATTTACGGTAGTTAGGATAGGGGGTGCCAGCTCAGGAGTCTATTTCGTCACTTGACCGCAGTTCAAAATGACGAGGTCCGTCGCCAATAGCCCTAGTATTGTTTCATAGAGAGACATTAATAAACATTCACTTACTCATAGACTACGATTCGAATCGAAATCTAATATAGACTACTCAAAACAGAAAATAATTTTCTTAGTAAAAAAAAATTATGTACCATGCTTTTATAATCATTTTCATACACTGTCATCCCCTTCTGAGCTATAGTCCAAATTTCAAGTCTCTAGCTCATCGGGAAGTTAGTGTAAAATCAATTACAAGATTCCACCCGGACAGATATACAAGAAAGCTAGTAAATAAAAAACATGGCAACCTGGGGGGCCCCCTTTGACCCCAGAGCCACGAAATTGTTTACCTAGACACAACTTGACCCATGCTATCGACAGGTGGTCTTTGTTTGTGTAAATTCGTATAAGTTCGGAGTTACTGGGCCCCTGTCGAAATCGAAGCCCGCCACTTCGGGGGCCTGGGTTCAAGACTAGAACTTCTTTTTCACATTTTCGTGCATTGCCCTCTACTTTTGAGCTATAGTTCAAATTTCAAGTCTCTAGCTCATCGGGAAGTTAGTTTAAAATCAATTACATAATTTTACCCGGTCAGACAAGAAAGCGAGTTAATATGGTAAAAAAGCCTGATGTGTAATCTGAAACTATTTATGCATCAGTATATTTAAATACTTTTTTTAATAATGTTTGGAAAAAGTTTTGTTGTTGTTTATGCACCCTGGTCGACAGTAACATCAGATCAAGGTCCAAGAAACACGAAATTCATCGTTACTTGGAGCTAGATTTTTGAGACCGTCGTTAGCCTTAGCTTTGAGAACCATGCAGGTGACAGAACGATTTTTCTTGGCTCCACCCCAATTATTCACTAGAACACCTTTAGAGTTGTCAGGGGCCTCTCGCCTCCCCTCCCATCTCCCGCTATACATTTACAAACACCCATACTTTCTCCTAGATTCGAAACCAGGCCCTCAGCACCGCAGTCAGCGTCACTAACCACTATACCGAATGGGAAGCGAAAAAAGTATTTAAATGCTCTTTTACTTTATCATACTTAAATGAAATTTGATATTTTAAAGCAAAAAATTATGAAGCTGTATTTTGCTTCTTCTCGAAAGTAGGTTTCACACTCTAAGCAAAGTTGAAAAAATCCAAATTATCTCAGTCAAACTAAAATTTATACAATGAACTTATTCAAGTGTATAAATAGAAGTAAATGAAAAGTAATTGTAATATTTTTTTAACAAAGCAACCCCACTAAGGAACTTAGTTCTGTTGGCTCTCTTGTTATATGGCATGAAGTTACATTAGGAATACAAATTATAACCTAAATGCAAGCAACAGTTTTTTCATTTTATTTCATCCTAACGAGACTATTTTCTTCTCCAGTGTGACAATGTCTTCACTTATATCATGAAAGACACACTTGTGTATAACGTCACCGAAGTTTACTGCTTGATGAACACAAAGAAAAATCCAGTAAACCTACTGTCTGCGACGACAAAGTATTACAGATATTTTCACTTGTTCGGCTTTTTCATCAGCGTAATCATCTGGATATTGATATGGTTTTCAAGAGATAAGAAATATGTCTACTCTATTACTTATTTCTTATCTTCTATCACTACTTTATTACTTAGTAACACGCAATGTCTTTCTCTCCGGAGGTTTCACGGGCACAAGATTTCAACTGTGATATTTTTGCAAAGAATCCGATGAAATTTCTTTAGTCATGCTAATATAATTCAAAACCAAAACTAAAAGAACTATATTCTTTACTTTAAAAGCAGTTTAAGAGGGAACATAGAATTAGAGTCTCAAATAAAAAAGAATCGTGCCAATATTTTCCATTTTTCGACATGGTCATAATCTCGAACTCGTGAGTCTTGTGATCAAATCCTGTCTCCACTAATATCCAAAGAGTCGAGGTAGCCTAGTGGGCAAGATATCGGAATGTGGCTGGCATGTCAGGAATTCGAGCCCAGTACCATTGAAGACCCGCCATGTATGGGTGCGATGTACATTAAATCGGTCGAGAGCTCAAACGTTCTCCCTAGGGTGTGGTGTGGAAGTTAGGAGAGGGGGTGCCTGCTTACGTGTCGTCCTAGTCACTTGACCATAGTTCAAAATGACAAGGTCCATCGCTAAAAGCCCTCGTGTAGCTGAATATTGTGACGTTAATATTCACTCACTCACTAGTTCCACGATAGCCTAGTTGAGAAGGTCACGAACTCGTAGCTGGCGTTGCTGGCTACCCGATGAATATCCACCGCGTAGAGGAGCTGATGCACGCTAAATTTTCCAAGGTTGAATCGGTTGGTGTGGTGGGATGTGGAAGTTACGAGAGGGAGTGCCAGAGCTCAAGTATCGTTCTCGTCACTTGAGCATAATTCAAAATTAGCGAGATCAGTCAACAATAGCCCTCTTGCAGCTTTATAGTGTGGCGTAAATATTACATTTATTCTCATTCCTTGTCTCCACGAAAGATCCATCGTGAAAAAGAAAGACTGGTGCACGTTAAATTTGTTCAGTTTCAAAGTCGTTGACCATAGTGTGGAAGTTAGAGAGTAGGGTGTCACAAGTTGGATGTTGTCATTTGATTATAGTAAAAAATTTTGAGTTAGATCACCAAAAGGCTTTTAGTTGCTGCTGAGTGCGACGTTAATAAATAATCAATAAATCAAATAAGAACGAAAGTTATGTCCTGAGGATACCGACATAGTAACCTTAATGTAGAAGCAAAATCATAAACAGCAAGTGGCGCACACAAAGGAGTGGGACCATGGGTCTCGAACCCCCATAATCCATGAATTTTCTTCCAATTGATGATAATACTCTGTGTATAATAAGAAAAATTTAATCAAGAAATTAATTTTAACAATGCATTTTATTAGTTAGGGCTAATTATTAATTCAACAGTATATATTTTACTAATTTTTGTTCTCGAAATCAACAAAATTAAAAGAATATGTGTTGGGTGGCGTATTGAGGTATGATTCGAGATTGGTGTACTTTCGACCTTGGACACCCCTCAACCCTTCCCTCTGAAAAATTTTTGTGTGGAGCTGACACGAGTGATCGCAAAAAGAAATTTAAATTCGAGACTTTCACATACGAAATATGCTTTACCTTTTACTAAAATTTGAGGTCCACCATTTATATATGTATATATAAAACTTTATCAAAAGAATTTGATTCTTAAAACCTTGTAAAACTTTTTTATTCTATTTTATGAAAAATAGGTATTTGGTAATAGGTAATTTAAGAACCTCTTCATACATTCTAACGGGATTAAATATTTATCAATTTGAGGGGCATTTTCACAAACTATATTTATACTGACGTATTCAAAGAAGTTAATTTCATATTATAATAAACACTGATTTTAAAAAAGAATAAGATACTTAAAAGAGAGATTTATCGTTCCTTTTTATCATATCGTACTTTTATCGAATGCAAATGACTTACGAATATCTAAAGTCTAAAAAATTAATTTTCTTAAGAAATAAGGATACTGTGACGTTTGATTCAATAATGGTAGCGTGTTTGAAGTATAATAATTTAGTTTAATTAAGTCACAGCTATTATTTACATTAATATACAATTTTGCACTATGAGATGACTTTAGAGTTCCAAAATAATTTTGTGAGGAAGGGATCTTGTTGGTGTCTGTTCCATGCGAAGTTTTCGCTCTCTCGACTCTCTTCTCTCTCGGCCCTCTTCTGCTCTCCCTGCGGTTGACCGACCACGGCGCGTCCCCTTTCACACCCCGCATCCGGTGGTGGCGAAATGCTTCCCCTCGGGTCAAAGGTTGCAGGGGCTAATTAAGACCCGTGCGTCGCAGTATATTAGTGACTGCAGGTGTTTTTGCACGTGTGGTCATCATTCTTCTAAAAACTGACCCGGCTGTGGGAAGCAAGTCCCAGATGTCTCAAAGGGGACGCACATACGTCACAATACTCGGAATTTTTTTCTTCGGGAACTCTTAAAGACTTAAAGGAATTAACATCCAAGAAATTAAATTTAAAATGATTTACTGAAAAAAAAATATTTTTCATAAAAATGAAAATTACTAAAATTTATCAGTATACTTTATTTAATTTAATTTAAATATTTTTTTAATTCTGTCTTTATCAGATCTTATTTTATAAAGAGGTAATTTGAATTCCATTTAAAAAATTATGGGCTGAAGTTTTTATAATTATATTTAATTAACTTCATTTTCAAAAAGTGACATGATTTTTGAATTTTTCTCTCTTCATTTAAGAAAAAAAGAGTAAAGGGGAAAATAAAATAAATACTTTTGAAATAACTTGGAAACAACAAGAAATGTTTTAAGACTTTTTTTGAGGCTCTAATGATACTCATATTTATTCGAAAATTAGTCTGTGATCTTTGCAGACATGTTTAATAATCTTTTCTTTGCCTGAGAAATATTTCTCTTAATTAATTAATCCTAATTATTTTTTTTTGCATCGTGTAAGTCTAATTAAAATTCCAGATTAGATTCTAACCAGACAGTAAACACTGCATATACACGTCTTATCTTCAAAACACTTCAAATAATTTTACGTAATTAAATTAAAAGTTTATAATATTTCTGAGTTATATAATTTGGAAATGTTGTATTTTAAAATACTTTTAGTGAAAAACATATTTTGGAAAAAAGGATAAACGATAAACAATTTAAAAAGTATAAACTGCATAATCCAATAAAAAATGGTAATGGCCTATTTAAGTTTACACTTTTATCAACAGAGACGACTTAGCGGTAGTCAAGTGGTCGTGTTCACGGTCGCGAACTACTGACCAGATTTATCGAGTCCTGATGCTGCTGAAGACTCACCTTGTGAACAAGCCAATGCACGTTAAATCTTGCAACTGTAAGTCCTCACGCGCGCGCGTTGCGAAAGTTAAGAGAGAGTGGGGTGCCAGAGCTAAGGTGTTGTCCCTATCGCTTGACTAAGGTGCCAAAAGTTTGGGGGCCAAAAGTTTAAGGCGCCAAAAGATTGTCTCTAATAATCCTCGCTTTACTTTAGAGAGCAATAATGATAAAAATAAAAATTAAATTCTGGCGTGGGAGGAAAAATGCCGCCAAATTGCCATAAGGTATGTGACTACCTTCGGAACACTCTTTTTCAAATATATAAATTTTCAACTAAATAAACACTTTTTTACTTGAAATGGGGCGTAAGCCAGGAATTCAAGTACAATTTCCACAAAAGTAAAAATAGTTTTGGATATAGTGGGAATTTTGAGTGAAATTTTAATAAAAAATTGCACTTACGGTAAGGCTTGTATTTAAAATTTTATTCAAAGTATTCGAATAATATTTGTACAGTACATAAATTATATCATTATCTGTGCTTAGAGCTATAAAATGTGTGATACTTTTGAAAAGTTTTTGAAATATGTCTTTTTTATGCAAGAACTCAATTTCTTACAAAAAATTAACGTTATTTTCTCACAAAAAGTGCAATAAAATACATACATATATACACAGAAATGAGATTATAGTCTATACTGGAGATAAAACTAAGTAGAACATTGTCTGAAAATTTCAATTCAGTATCTTAAAAAGAAATCCTGTAGCAAAATCCTTTACCGTGAAGCAAAAAATTGAAAAACATAGTTTCTCAGAAAATGCATTTAAAGATTTTAATATGGAATAAAAAAATTTCTACTAATTATACATTTTTTAAACTCACAATATCTATAGATCAATATCTCTTTCGCTTCATGTTTAGCTAATTTGGACTTTTTTTAACCTTTTGCTGTTTTCTGAAGAGTTTTATAGACTATAACAATTGTCGTTATTAGTGAAATTTGGATGAAAAATTGCATTTACACAAAATTCTAATGAATGTATTCAAATAATATTGACACAGTATGTGCATAACACTTTTATATGTGTTTGGAATTAAAATATTTTTAATACTTTTGAAAGTTTTTTTAATTATGTCAAATTTTATGCAGAACACGATTTTTTAAAAAATTAATGATTTTTTTTCCATTAAAAAGCAATAAAGTACATAAATATATACACAGAGATAAGATTTTGATTCGTAAGACAGATGTAACTAAATAAAACAAGTTCCGAAAATTTCATTTCAATATCTTTAAAATATTATGAGTAGCGATCTACTTCCGATTTTGTAAACCATTTTCGGTTTACTAATTACGCTATACCTTTGCTTCTAAATATCGTAGAAATAAAAATAGTGTGTTTTTGGAATCTTAAACGTATGGGCTGTAAAATAAAAGCAAAAAAAAAAGCGATTTCGAAAATTTCCCCAAAGCGGCGAATTTTGAGGTAGTCACATACCTTAAGGACTCGTTTTTTTTACAGTTGGAATTTTCTACAACATGACGCTAAAAATATGCTAAGTTGGCGATAAAAAAAATGTACATGCATGTTAACGCAAAATCCAACCAAAAGAAAGATATTAATAAATCGAAAAGTATCTTAATCAGCTATTTTCCAAAAAAAAACCTTGATTACAAAATACGAATAAAATGAAAGATTTAATATTATTTTCACCCTAAAAATATTTGTACGCTTGAGAAGCTCGATGAAGTTTTGCGTTAATTTTTGCTTAGTTCGACAGAAAGGAATTCCCAAAGCTTAAGCAAGCATTATAAAATCAGCATGAACTGAAAAGTGCAAAGCATAGAGCGTAAAACCCCAGCATATTTTGAAACCTTTCGTCTTCGTATAAATTGTAAAAAAGAGCCAGGCAAGCAAAAAAAGTAAAATGATTTACCGTAAATATATTTAATTTCGAAGGTTATTCTGTTAGAAACGCCAAAATCTTGTTTTCGTGAAGAGAAATTATGCGATTATATTTGGGGTAAAAAATTATCCTTCACGCGCGGAAAATTTTATTACAAAAATAAGTTTCTTGGTTGCTTGTTATCCGATATATTGTTGGAGTCATTGGTACGGAAATTTTCATGAGGATACATCTGATATTAAAAGATCCTAAAGAATAATTATTTAGTACAAAAATGGCAATGCCGGAAAATGCTGACAATATTTGCTGTTTTTATGTTTTCTAGTTCTAATTTTGTTCTTAAGCATTGTTTAATCATTTGCGTTGAGATTTATTCCTCCAAAAGTGTGGGGAAATAAAGCATACCCAACTACTATTCATGTACCGTACACATGGATAGTTTAGTTTTCCTTATAATAAAAATCCATTTAATATAATTATAAAAAATCCATTTATTAAGTATATTTAATTGTTTTAAAAATTAAGAATTCTTAAAATTGTATTTCACATTTTTACTTGAAAAAAATATTACTTTACATTTTAAAAGTGCGATTCTCAAAAGGGGGGTGAGGCCTCCCTAGAGGGGCGCGATATGTGGAGTGCGCAAATCTATCGAAAAGTTGAAAATTAAGATTGTTTTCAAAAAGTACTAATTTACTGAAAGAAAACCAATCAAAATACATTCTGAGGTAATAAAAGCTAAAATACACAATGAAAGCTTATTGCAATCTGTTCCAATTGAAAAATTAGAAAGGAAAAGTCGCCCCTATTCCTTACCCTGTTACTTTGGAAGTAAAATATTAATTATTTAAAAGTGAAATAGTTATTACTTTAAAGTAACATGCATTGATATAATACTTATCTTGATAATGTGTACAGTTTTTCATTAAAGTTGTATGTGTAGCATTATTATTACATTCAATACATTTTTATTGTAAGGGGTGGGAGGCGATGAGAATTGGGTAGCACAAATATTGAAAGTTTCAGAAGCACTGCAAGTAGACTTTAGAGCAGTGGTCACCCAAATGGAGCCCCAGTAGGTCCTCTCCGCGAAAGAAGTAAACTCTGGGGAAGAAGATGTACTTAGAATTGTTTGCATTTAAAGGACACGGGATTTAAGACTATTGTCTTAGAAGTATAAAAGATTAGTTTCACACAGTTACGGAAGGAAAGTTAATGGGCTCGTAAACAGATATTTTTACCCGGGATAATGATTCGAGATATTTTGTATACTTGTGCGTCAGAACATATGCGTGTTTTTTTTCTCTCATATTTATAAAGTCTACAAATATTTAAGTGTTAAATTATTACCTGAATATATATAGAATCAAAAATTAAAATTTCATTGATTATTTCTACTTTTCCATCAGCTTTGTAAGTAAAAATGATAATTTAAATAATTGAACGCCCGATTTGTTTCTTTTTTTTAGCTCTAATAGAATGTATTCATTTATTAACCATTTGTAGCAGAATCCTTTTAAATAAGAAAGGATACAAACTTAAACATCAAATTTCTTATTCCAACCGAGTAACGCAGCCGCGGTAGCCTAAGGGTCAAGGTAACGGACTCATGGCTGGCGTGTCATGAGTTCGAGCCCAGTGCCGCTGAAGACCCGCATTGTAGGGGAGCGATGCAAGTTAAATCTGTCGAGAGATCAAACGTCCTCCCTTGGGTGTGGTGTGATAGTTAGGAGAGGGGAGTGCCGGCTCAGGTGGCGCCCTCGTCACTTGATCATAATTCAAAATGACGAGGTCCGTTGCCAAAAGTCCTCGTGTAGCTGAACAGTGCGACGTTAATATTCACTCGCTCACCCAACCGAGAAATAAATTCTTTTTACTGTGAAAACCCACCGTGTAGAGGATTTGCTACACAACACACACATGTAAAATCTGTTGAAGCTCATATTCTTCGACATGAAGTGGAAGTTTGGAGAAAGCAGTGCTACACATCTCGGGTATTGTCCTTTTCATTGGACAGAAGTTCAAAATTACAAAGTACGTACCTAAGAGCGCTCGTGTAACTTTTGAATGAACCGTTAAGGAACAATGAGAGAAACGCTTATATTTGTGCATTTAATAATTTAGGGGGTATAATAAAGTGGTATAGGGGAAGGGAATTTTTGTGCTCTCTCTCTCTCTCATTTTGATTTCACCTTGTTGACTTTTGTAGAAACTATTGTCTGTCTCTCTCTTCCTCTCTCTCGTTTTCTTATACAATGTATTAATAAATCAATAGAATTTTTATAGTGAATAATCCTGGAAGCGCAATAAAATATAAAGTGTCAAATTTCGAATTCTAATCTAATAATAAAAAGTTTATGCCGCTAAAAGCCCACCATGTAGAGAAGCTAATGCACAAATCTTTGTTATCAATTGACGTGGTCTGGAAGTTTCGAGAATGACGTGCCACATCATCTCTTTAGTATTGTCCTTGTTCCTCAACATAAGTTCAAAGTTACTAGGTGCATCGCCAATAGCTCTCGTGTAGCTTTGAAATGCAATGTGAATGAACGATCCATCTATCAACCATTTTTATCTGCTTATTTGATGCTTTAGATTCTTATACAAAAGCAAAATTAATAAATTTGCATACCATCTAGTTTTTAATTATTTTGTTAATTTGTGTAGGAAGTATTTTCTTGTTTTTTTATGAGTTCATAACTTCTTATCAGTTCATAAATCGGTACAAAACCATCTTACATATTTAATATAAGTTAGATTTAAAAAAATTCTCTAACAATTTCTTTTTGTTTTCCTTTCTTACCATTTTCACAATAAATTGAAGCCAACACAATATTAACATTATCAAATACTGAAACACCTCTTTTTCTTCTTTTAGTATTATGAAACGGCGTCTTTGTGCAACTCCGGTAACGGTAACAGTTATACATTTACTTGGAACCTTAAAGAAATCTCTATTATCCACTACTCATAATAAGTTAAAAAAATAAGAATAATTTGCTGAAGAGTTACATAAGAATATAAAGCAGTCCACAATGTGTGCAGCGCAACAACGCAGGTGGAGAGGAGAGTAGGAAACCACTCATCCAGTTGATTTAGTTAATGACGTCACATCTCTGACAACCACGCCCGTCTTTCAACTGGCTGCTGCATCTCGATGGAACGAGGGTAGAAAAGGGAGGAATTTTTTTAATATCAAATATTAAAGAGAATATTATTTTTATGTCCGTTTCTCATGGCCTCTTAAATATCTGCGTGCGGTTATTAAAAGGAGATTTTAAATAACCTCTTGGAAAAAAAGTAAGAAAAGGTGGAGAAGTTTAAAATTAGAAAACAGACATTCTATGGATCTTTTACATGCCTATAATCATGCGACATGACCGCTGTTGATTTTGTGCATCATGACAATCCCATGGATTTCTGTCGGAGTCGAACCCTCAAACGTGGGTGCAGTAGCCCAGCGACAAACTAACTGCGAAATCCAACCGACCAATTTGTGCAAATCCGTATGATCAATTGGTTTCATAAAGAATACCAGAAACCCTTCACTACACTGACAAAAACCATAAATCGTTAAGTACCTTCGTACAAAAACCTTTTTCACCCAGATTTTATTCTGACAACCCAGTGGTCATAGAATTCAAACTTTTTCATGGTCTTTGAAGCTTATTCCCAAGTGCTACTGCTGTTGCTACTGTGTTAGCCTAGTGGTCAAGGTAAGGAACTTGAGGCCGGCGTGTCATGAGTTCGAGCCTAGTACCGCTGAAGACCCGCCTTGAAGGAGATAGATGCCGGTTATAGATATAGAGGCTCAAACGTCCTCCCATTGGTGTGGTAGTTAGGATAGGGGGTGCCAGCTCAGATGTCGTCTTCGTCACTTGAACATGGTTCAAAATGACGAGGTCCGTCACCAAAGGCCCTCGGGTATAGCTGAATAGTGTGACGTTAATATTAACTCAATCGAGTGGATTGTTTGTGTTTTCAAAAAACATTCCCAAGAGATGGCAAGTTTTGTGCAGAAACCATTGATGCATCAAAGAAAGCACACGCATGCTTGCTTCCTCTTCCTGTCGAAATCATTATAGTTCCCATACGTACATTTTTAAAATATAGCTGTATATATAAATATAGGATATCGCACATGGAACTTTTTCTCTTTGTAAAAGGTTAGATCATATCCCTTTGCGGAGGACGACAATTCTAGTCAAAAACAGCATTTCACAGCAACGCCATCAAGCGTGCTTATTAAAACGCTGATGCGATTTATTTTCGCCATATGCCCACTAACACTCGACAACGAAGCACCGTCTTCGCGCGTCCACGTTCGTTCGACACAACTGGCGTTAAGTTGCGATTCCATCACATAATGAGTTTTATTTAATCTCTAACATCCTCCCAGAAGGAATGAACTATCTTTCCTATACTTTTAAATGTCTGCATGTTCTAATTTCTATTTTGTAAATATTCCCCCTGTAAATACACTCCTATAATTCATAATAAATTATTTAGTTTCAAATAAGTTTCTTTCCTTAAATTATATTGTCTATTTTCTCAAAGTTAACCCATACATCGTAAAAACCCCTAGACACCCCGCCAAATAAAACCCCCGCTGTCTGAAGAATCTAACTTTTTGGAAGATTCGGTTAGATTCCCACATAAATATCTTACTTAAATTAATTCATGTGGAGTTTTATGCTAGAAAATTCTCCATTATTACCTTACAAGGCATTATATCGACATTTTCAATTATATTTTGCAAAACACCATAACAAATACAACAAGAAAAAACAACTTAATTAAAATTAATTTGCGTTGTTATAATAGTGTAATATGTACGCGTAGGAGACAATTTTTTATGTCCTAGCTCACTAATTCTAGGGAAATCTGGTTAAAATTACTCAAATATATGAAACTTTAGTAAAATGTCGCAAGAGATGAAGCAAACAATCTTGGTAAATATACAACTTTCTGTTCAGTATTGATTTTAAGGTATTTTCCAATATATTTCGTATGATTTCCTAATATTTTCGAAAAGTTGTAGAGAAGGAATTATAAATTGATGAAATTTAAGTTGAGTGACTTTTCTTTCTCCAAATGAAACATATATCTCAATACTAGTTAAACATTATTTCGTAAATTAAATGCATTTGTATCTAAACTTTCAAAATCATTCTATACGTATTACTTAGAATAAAAAATACATTTACCGATATTTAATATTTTATCTAGCACGTCAAAAATGTACTTTTCCATTTTCTCCAAATCAGAAATGAAAATTAATATATTTATTTCTACGGACTTATTCCAGAAATTGAAAATTTTGAAAGGTAATTTAATGTGTTCTTTTATAATGTACTTAAAATGAGTTATTTTGAAACTTTTAACCGGTGAGCAATAATATTAAATTATTTCTTGTACATGATGTAGCATTATGAAAACAGTTCAATTTAAATTGTTTAAAATTTTCTATCAATTTGCGTCTTTTTTTAAGTAGCTTTACTCAAATATTTATTCTTCAAAATCACCAAAAAACTTTCAAGACATTTATTTATTAACAATCTAGTTTATTTATTTCAATCTGAATATTGAAAAGATCTTTCTAATTGCGTTTTCTCTCTTTGCGATGATTATCTGAAGTACATTTCGCTTTCATCATCGAGTTTATTTTATTTGCGCTTTAGAAATAAACTTCTATGCAATGAGTCCCCATAATCCTTTAACATTTTCCTTAATTGGAATTTCTTTATACGGAATCTGTAAAAAAACATTTTTAATCAAATGAAGATTATTTTTTTTATTTGCTTACACCTGAGCTAGACAACAACTTCTAGTTTTCCACGAGATTCCAGAAGCTAAAGGGAAAAATCAGTGCTCGAACAAACTCTGTGTGACATTAAGTAACTCGACTTTTCATCTTTTTTTTTTTATTATTTCGTGCACCTACTTCTAGCAGTTTTTACGATCCTGAAACGGGTAACGGACGAATAAATAATTGCATAAAACAAAATCCAGTACTAGTAAATAAAGAAAAAAAAACGTGAAACATAAAAGAGAAGGCTTTTAAAATCCCTTCAGGCTAGAGAAATTGAATCCGCATTCAGTGAAATTATTTCTTGACGGCTTCTTTCGCAGCTGGCTTCCCTCTCAGGATTTGGCCGAAACTTGAAAGTAAAGATAGCTATTATTTTTATATTTGGCGTTTTTTCTGGCTTAGAAAACAAAAAGAAATAGTTGAATTGGTACAGATTATTTTATACGTTTTATTCCTGGAATATAAATTTTAAAATTTTCAGTTAAAATAAAATTATAATATGCATTAAATGCAATGTCTTCTTTTATTAGTTTTTTTTAAATAACTATCAAATATGATTGAAGAGTTTTATTGAGTAATTCATCAAAATTGAAATTGGAAATAAATTAGAAAATTACTAAAAAATGTCAGTATTTTATTTTTTTAGATACTATATAGCATTACAAAAAAATGAAAACAATTCTATAAATGGTATTATGTATTTTAAGAAAACTGCATTGCATTTATCTGATTCGTTTAAAAATAACACTTTCTGTTAAGCCTTAAATCAAGCCATATTAATTGATTTTGTAGGTTCCATCTCATTTTAAAATACGAATGGAAATATTTATGACATATTTACTTCTAATTAAAATTAGTTGTCTTTATAAATGATATATAGTTGTACAAATATAAAAATAAGAATTAGTAGAATTTGTAATAATTGTGGTAACTGTGGGATCACTTTTTTGTCCCACGTAGAAATCTAACTAAAACAAACTTTGCCAATATTGGAGCTTTTTTTTGGTGGGGGGGGGGGTACCTCCTATCTGCCTAACGGTGGACCATCCCCTTTTGAACAAATGACACAACTGGCCATACTCATTGCTCAAATTGTAAAACTGCAATTTAAATTTATTATAGATTGGTAGATAGATGGATCTATTAAATAAGCTTATTACGTTACCACGAAAAACATTTTATGTAGAGAAGCTCGCTATATGGATTGTTAGAAACAGGTCTATGCACAACACTTTCTATATTATACCGATAACATTTCAAATGAAATTGAAATGAATTATATGGTTTGGTCTCTAATATATCGGAAAAGGTAACTGCTTAAGAAATTCAAATAAAAATTTCATCTGACGTGTGTGTAGTCTAGAAGTTTTAAGACTCATTTGTTGACTTGGGTGTTGCTTTTACAGCTCAACGAAGAATAAAAATATGACATTTGTCACAATTGTTCTACATCCCTATATTAAGTCATATAGTTTGGAAATTTTTAGGTTCTCATAAAATGTAAAAATAGCTGTAAATGTTTTTTTAAATTATCTAAGTTGTTCACCTTGGCTTGGGCATATGATCTACCTAATTATCTATAGACTTGTGCCTTTCTACGCCTTAGACAACTTGAAAAATGAGGTTCACATTCGAATAATTAAAAGTTGCATAACAACATAATCACAATCATCCTATCTGAGCAATGTATTTTGAGAAGGCTGTTTTTCCTGCTATATATGATAGCAATTGGTATATATCCTCTGTTATTCTGAGAGTCATTCGGAAGGTATTTCGTTGACGTCCTAAGCAGTCTCTAGTTGGGATGATGTTTATTTGATACATGCGCCTTAGTTCTTAATTTTTCAGGTTCCAAGGTATTTTTTATGTTGATGGTATTTTGATGAAGTAGAAAAATTTAATGACTACGTAATGTCTATTAATTTTGATAATTAACATGAACAATTGTAAATGTTGACCATTTTTTGTTATACTGTTAGCTAGATTTTTCTTTCATTTTTGATACAATGATGAATATCTGGGAATTACGAATTCGTTATAAGTGCTCTTCTTTCAGTAGAATAAAATTTTAATGCGATAACTGCTTTGACCAAATGATCACACTCTGTAGGAAAGTAAGAAAAGACATTGGAACTTGAACTGGTACCCACTCTCCATACTTTTACCCTACGACAACGTGAGGCCTTTGAGCCTCATCAGATTTAACATGTATCAGCTACACTACAAAGCGGGTTTTCAGCGGCAGCACGACTCTGTAGAAAAAATTGCAACCATGGTTTGGCGACTATAATCATTTGACTACCTCTGCCGCTTACTTTTAGGAAACAGTCACGTATATAAAGGGGTTATTGAAAGAATTTTCAGCTTAAACAATGCATTTTTTGACAATCTTTTCTTAATTTTAAACAAAAAAAGAACATTAATTCTTTTATTTTCTTCTTAGGTAAACTTTTTTAGATATAAAATTAATTACAATATAATATTATTTGATTCAGAAAATACCCAACGAACCACGTTTTTCAAACCAAAGTCGTAACATATAGTTAGACTCAAAGGATTGAGATACAAAGTTTCGTTGATAGGTCATCGCACCTTTATTGAGATGCAAAACTGAAGGTCACTCACCCCTTTCTCATTATTGAATGCGCGTGTCAGCTAATAATCACTTGTGTTCTTTTGGGTTGTAAAGGACGATGTGATATTGCGATGGGTTTCCTTCGGGAGCTTAGTCAATAATAGGATTGTTAGAGAATATTATGAGAGAAAAGCTCTTGCTCTGTCAATAAATCGGCTTACAACTTTTTAAAATCTTTTATACTTGAATTTTTGCTAAAGACTTTCAATGTTTATGTTACTAACTAGCGAACGCACAAAGAAAATTTATTTACCTCTTGGGAAATCAAACACTTTTTTCTTTAGAAAAAAGAGATTCTTGTTTGAGTTGTGACGATTATAAATTTTTAATTCATTTTTTTTCACGATATGTGAACAAAGATTTGGGAATTAAAAATATTTCTTTTTTAATGATCTTCTCTTTGTGTTTCCCACAGTTGACATTAATAAAAAATGTACTGCTAATGCTTAAGAAAAAGGAAGGAAAGATTGTGTGTTAATTTATACTGTCTTTCTTTATCTATTTTTGTAAAGGGTCTTATCACATACCTCCTACTAATATCCTCTTGGGAAAACTCTTTCTTTAAATACTATTCTATTGAAAACTTTCTCCCGAAGAAGAAGATGTGACGTATGCAAATCAAGGCTGAAATTTAAACATTAACTTTCAGGTTAGACAGAGAGAGTGATTAGAAGCTAAATGATAGCAGTGAGTGAATAACGTAAAGTAATAGGAAGCTAGGTGAGAGTTTTCACTGGATTATTTGTTGAATATTTAAGATTGACGATTTGTCAATTAGCTATTTTAATTGGATTAGCTACGGCTTGAAGTAGATCACCTTAGATGTATCTTAGATTATCTGGAATGTGTGTATAACTAAGGCATTCTTAAAGTAACTGATTAAAAACTTACAATTAAATACTACTTATATCGTATTCCTCGCTTTTTATCCCATAGTTATTAAAAGGTGCATTTCCTAATCTTGGGTTGTTCAGGTTTTTTAAGTTGTTAAGACTTGTAAATAAATTGTGTTTGTTTTGACTATGGCTAATATACCTTCTAACTCTAGTACATTGATGCTTGCGACGGCCCATCCATCAAAATTATATTATACAGTGACAATTTTAAAAAAAAAACTACATTGCTAGTAAAAAAAAATGTAAAAGTGGGCAAATACAGTATTTTATGCTAAATAGATATACCGTTTAAATAAACCGTTAAAGTATGGGGTTTTTTTTGAATAATTGTGTATAATGGAATACCTAATTACTCTAAACAAACTCTTAAAATGAAACATTGAATATTTAACGCGTTGAGTACAGTGGGATTATAGCCACACAATTATGGCTGGCATTATCGAGTAATGGGTTCAAATCCTGCTGCCATTGGAGACAAATCATATAAAGAGGCTGAAACACGTTAAATCATAGGTTCCCAACGTAGGCGATAATGTGGGCGTTTGAGCCTTTCAGGGGGGCAGTAAAATACCCAGAGAAAATTAGGGGGCGTTGAGATGGCATGGAAGGGCTTGGGCAGATGAACCATATATAGTCTGAAAAAGACCACAAAAAAAAAAAAACACGCTGATTATGTACTAACAAAAGTAAACATTAATACTGTTTACCTTATGTTGATTGTATGTATTTAAATCATTTCTATATAACATGTACGAAAATTCACATATTTCAATAGTTCGGGAAGTGGATGTGAAAAACTTAAAGATTACACACACACACATTACATTCAGACCCGCATTAAATTGAATGAAAAAGTGCATTTTTTAATTTCTGCAGTGCACGTGTTGTCTTTGTCTGTGAGCAGCAGGAAAAATGTTTCGTCCATTGCATTTCATTACGTATATTATCCAAGAAGCATAATTAAATATGTTAACCAGGAATGATTCTTTAAAGGCTGAAACTGTCAATTTATATTTATTTTGAAAGCAATAGTTTATGATGAATTACTTCGTATCATTGAAATCCCTGCCTATCTTTGTAACGGTAACTAAAACGCTTATTCCACTCTTTTAAATGAAGAAATTCAGTGGCGTTTCAATTCCAACACTATCCTATCTATGACTAAAATATAGAACATTACACACATTTAAATACATTTGTGGTAATAGCTATTTTAGATTCGCAAGTAAAAAAATTAAATTAAAAAATATATTTTATTAGTAACAAAAATTTTTAAAACTTCTCTTATTTTCACCATGTATTATGTACACTCTAATTTCACTAGAGTGGGAAGGGGAGGTATAGAAATATTTACTAGAAAAGGGGGCGCCAGTTCAAAAAATGTTGAGAACTTATGCGTTAAATCTAACGAAATTTAAATCACTTTCGTTGGCACGGTGACAAAATTTAGAAAGTGTGATACCGGCTCAAGGTGACGTCCTAGTCACTTAACCGAGGTTCAAAAATATGAAGTCTATTACCAACAGTTTTCGAGTAACATTTAGGTGAGATGCTCATAAAAATCAAATTGAAAGCAATATTTATTCAGAGCTTGGAACACAGAGAAGGACATATAAATACAGTAATTAACATACAATTTTAAGTTACTACAATTATTGAACTCGTGACAGTTGATGTTTACTAAAGTGGATCACAAGCGGTTGTTTTACAATAGAGTAAATTCATAAGACTTAAAAGCAGAACAACTTCTCAGTGGACTCCTTGTAAAATATCGGGTTCGAGTGTGTGGTGTTGTCAAGTAATAACCATAATAATATTATCCTGGAGTCCTAGAATATCTTTCCTGGATTTATTGGCAAAATCTTTAACAAATTAAAGCATTACATCAATTAGACTGAAACTATCAAGATAAAAATGCTAGTAAAGAACGGTAATCCAGTACGCCGAAGCCAAGAACTACGAGTAAACAACAGCACATCGTTATGCTGAAGCCAAGTTCAAGATTCCAACTGAAGTAGAATCGGTTACATATGGGTTTCTATCGATATAGACCACGTGGGTTCTGAGCGGGGTGTCAACTAAGCTCCACCTACTCAGACAACCCGGATTCTAATTTACAACACTCCTTATTCATTTGTCTCACAATAATGCAGTTACACTCAAAAAGCATGTGGTTAAAACCATGCAAAAAGTTGCTCTTTTCCTCTGTCTCCTTTTTTCAATTCCTACTATTACTTCACTCTCTTCATTCAAATTTTGAATCGTTAATAAAATACTTTCTATTCATCCATTCAAGTGGATAATACTTGCTGTTAATAGAGTTTTTATTTCAAATATTAATTCATTAATTAAATTAAAATGAAAAATGTAACAAACAAAAATAGTAGTCCAACTGCATATATAGAAAGGAAAATCGTTCGTTGTGTCCGTGTAGCGCGTTGGACTTCTAATTCAAAGATCGTGGTTTCGAATCCATCTTGGGATGGCCTAATTTCTGAGAATGTGATTCTTTTTTTACTATTCTATTTTATTAGAATACATAAATTTAATGAATGAATAAATAGTAACAAATAAACAAAAATAGTCTAACACCCTATATAGAAAGGAAAATGGAAAATTCCATGGAAAATCTCTTTATATTTTCTCCCGTAATATTGTGATTCTGTCATAGGTATATACATATTTATAATTTTTGTAACTATTTAATAAAAAGTAACTAAAATAAAAAATTTCTTTGTTGACCAAAGTAGGAATTTTTATATATTACTTGTTGTCAGTGATCCCGCACTTCCTGTGGGTGGAGGTATAGTCCACTAGAGACTTCTGGAATGAGGAAAAAACTCGAAAAGAAAGTTTACACCTCCACTTGTTATTACTCAACATATGCTCCCACCACAAGCCTTTGAGGCCTCAAAAAAGAAAAAGAAAAGACTCGTAAAGAGAGAGAGAATTGCAAGTTGGACAGCCTGTAAGTTGACTCGAATTAGAGGCACGTTTATATCAAATGTCTGTTGAGTACCAGATGTCGCACGACATCGTACGAGACTTCTGTGCCTCAATGCTTGACCGTATTACATCATGCATTTATGCTAGAGGTGGCCCAACAGGGTACTAAAACCTCGTTAATGTGGTGTGTGCTGGATTGATTTACTCAAACAGACCACTTGAATAAGAAAGTATCCATTTATTGATAGATAAGGTGTGAAACACATTCAAGAAATATTTACATATTGGTACAATTTTCAAGAGTTGGAGGGAGTGAATCAATACACAATCAGCACTAACATATACTTCGGAAATATCTGATCGTCTGCTCGTGATGAGGTAATTAGCAGTTCTTTGTCTCTCGAAAGCCTCGGTCAGACGTCTCTCCTGCTCGAGAGTTTCCGGTCCAACGCTTTTGCTTTATGATATGCGGCTGAAAGGGTATCAGGAACAAAGGTGCTGCTTTCTGTTGGAGAACTTAAAAATCCATTCCCACGTTAATATGTTATGTTTTCTACAGTAAATTATCCTTTTGATTTGATTTTACAATAACTTACTTACATCTGCGTATGTAAAAGTTGGTTTCATTCTGACAAATCTTTCTCAGTGCGTCAATTTTTATAGAAATGAGTGTGTATTTGTAATTTTGTTAAAAACAGAATTAGATAATATCCGGATAATTACGATATGAAATATAAATTTTTATTAAAAATATGGTTCTATTTCACTTTAATTCGAAAGTTCCCTTTGGAAAACACTTTCTCTCGTATTTTTCGTATTTTTCTGGTATTTTTCTTCTTCATTCCCTTCACTTTGGATTCAAATCGACAATTGGCGCTTTTTAGCGCGTTCTTCACGTAGCGCTATTAGGAAGCAAATTTCGTCTTCGTTTCATATTTTGTCCTACCTTTTTCTCAGCCAAGAAGCAACCCATTGACCTCGGGTTTTCGGTATTGGGTAGCATTTGTGCCCTAGATGAGTCGAATCATATTAAAATTTTTCCATAGTTTCCCAAATTTTCCTACAAATTTTCCTGAATTTCGCTAGTTTATAACAAAATTTTCTCAAATTTTACCTTGTATATTTATTGTTTGCAAAAAGTTTTTTTTTAAAAATCTACCTGCATTTTGGAGGAAATCTTCACAAAAAGAGTTCAGAAAACAAGTATAAAAGACTCTGATTTTACTTTTTTAATTTAATTTTTTTTAAAACAGTTAAGTGATATTTGACCTCGACATGCTATCACCACCTGAACCAACAACTGATTCTCGCACCGCTATCGATGACATCTTTGGAAAATTGACTGACTACGCCATCAGTGTTTACGTATACGAGTCATTCTTTTCATTCCATAAGCCTTTGTTAGTTAAGTTAAATAAACTTTAAGTAATGTAGTAGTTCAGTTATTATTAATTGTATATACTTTTCCTTGTTAAACTTAAAAGAATAAATACATAGAAGCGAGTTTTATGCCTAGACAAGGAGTTAAGTCACCTTGTCCGGGCTTTGTAGCTTCTGTAAAAAAAATTATTATTATTATTTTTTGTTGCTTTTTTATAGTGCTGTACAGATTTGTGTCATTGTTTCTTTTCAGCTCAATATTAGTACATTTAGAGGAGTGGTACAGTACACTACTTTCTGTTAGTAAAAAGTTCATTAGTTGCATTATTGTAAAATACAACATGTGAAAAACGCACTAAAATAACTCGACCATGCCAATGATTGATATCTTGTTTTTTCAGTTTCAGCACTATTTCTTTTGCTTAGAATTCAAGATTTAAAAAAAGTTAAATCTCAAAAACCTCTCCCTGTACTTTAATATTAATGGTAATTTTAAAATAAAAATATAGTAAAACAATATAATGAATAAATAATAGTAAAACAGTAATTAATAGAGGGTATAATTGCAAAAGGTTATTTCTTTTTCTCATTGTAGAACAACTAATAGAAATAAACTGATGATCAGGAATATATGTGAAATCCGTTAAAATTAACCAATATTAGCAGCTTTCATTTTTCATATGATCATTTTCCTCATACTTAATGGGCATGGGCGTAATGCACTTCTAACATCCATCATATTCGGCAGAGAAATGACATTGAGTTTTCTCCTTACGTAGGAAGAGAATCGAAAGAAGCAATAAATGAAAAATTATTTCCTGGGGAAAATTTCAACTATAGATAGGTACAAGATGTTGCACGCTTGAATTCTACACACAATCTAAAGTAATCTCAAACATTGACGTCATCGTGCATATTTTACTTATTTCTTATAATAATGATGTTTAAAAAATTTATCTTGTTGTGAGTGGTAATAGTTTTTGTTTGTGTACAAAAGAATAATACAGAAAAAGGAGAAAATAGCGCAGTTGTTTTTAAAAATTTATTTAATTTCTGTTTTAGTGTTTACTTATTTAATACAAGGATTTCAATGTTTCATAACGTAATTTATGTCTTAATCATTCCACGCTCCGATTTAAATTATGTTCTCCAGTGCTAAAATTTGGTTTAATTTTTAATTGGCAAAGCAATGATTTTACTACTTTTTTAACACTTTTTATTCACTAAACACACAAGAAGTACCCAATATATATAAAAATATATACTCAAAAAATAGAAATTATATAAATAAAAAAGAAAATATTGGCTAGTCATAAAACTGGTTAAACACTTCTTTAACTGCTGATTAAAAGTTGTGCTATTCTCTCTCCAGTGCCAACGTTTTTCACATAAGTGAACATATGCGACGTATTGGGCAGGGGAAGCAAAAGCAGAAGTAAGCAAATTTCTCTCTGAAATAAACACAACTGCAAACACTGTCAAAATCATTTTATTGCATTCCAAAGCCTTCGGAACAGTTTTACAGATAGCAGCGCAAACAAAGGAATCGTATTTCGGAAGGACTGGCACATAACGCCCCGGTTTAGCGAGACGGATATATATGCCGGTGGTATTTACACACACGGTCCACCTGACTGACACACACGGTCCACAGTCAATGCTGACTGATGACACCACAAGATGTCATCAGTCAGCATTCAGTCTTCTTATTCCGATTACAAACTAAATATTAACAATTTTGATAGTTTTTCACTTTTGTTGCGTTTCTTATATAATTACGTAAAAGACGCCATTGTTTGGAAATAACTTTTATTTGTTTTATTTTGTCTTTTGTTATCTAGAACATCTTTATTTCCTGCTATTGAAAAACTTCCCGAGAAAGGTCCTAGTACTGCTGAGGACCCGCCGTTTAGGGGAGTGATGCAAGTTAAATCTGTCGAGAGCTCAAACGTCCCCCCGTTGGTGTGGTGTGGTAGTCAGGAGAGGGGGTGCCTTCTCAGGTGTCATACTCAGCGATGGTTTAAAGTGACACGATCCGTCACTAAATCCTCGAGTAGCTGAAGAGAGCGACGTTATTATTTACTCACTCACTCTCTCAAAAGTGGGCTAGTAGGGGAATAATATCAGATCTAATCCCATAAAAGATAACTTCTAATTTTCACTTACTTTCCCTGAAACCGTACAATAATTATAACATTTTAAAAAAACATTATTACAAAAGTAATAAAGGGATCGATGGTTTTGATAATTTTTAAATTATACTCTAATTCAGTGAGTAATATCAAAGGAACTAAGAACCAAAAGAATTGCACTTTTTTAAACTGTATTTAGTTTTCTTGCATCAAAACAACTTTATTCACTATCTTCTACTTTCTTTCAATAAAAGAATTCATTGTAGAGAACTTTTTAGATGCCCTTTAGCCAAAAGAAAACACTATAACCCTCAAGGGAATAAAAAATAAATGCAGAAGTTAAAAGAAATGTTTGTGCGTACATTCTGCAGTTTTTATACAGCATTCTTTGCTAAACAAAAACAAGAAAAAAAATAATAAATCCACTTTTTTTGAACATGTCAAAATGGTTTTGAAATTCTTACAAGAACTTACCAAAAATTTGTTTCCTTTTCTGTACACTTAATTAACATAATTAAATACCAATTAAGACGACGCAGTGCAATTTTTCAAAAAAAAATTTCAATACGTTAGTATTAGAATTATTTAACAAATAACTACTTCCAGACTCCAATGTAATCTATGTAAGTTTCTACAAAATATTTTAAGACTATCTTGAACAGAAAAAGTGCCTTATATATATAAGGAATAAAAAAATCTTGCTGTAACAAAAGTAACGGTTTGACACAGACACTTTACATTTTTAAAAGCATAGATTTTGAGACAGGGAACATTCAAAAACTTCAAATATCATTAAAAATAATTGGATATCATATCTAAAGCTAGGAGCTAAGCCTCTCAACCGGATGTGTCCACCGAAAATTAAGGGGGAGGGCTTTTTTTAATGTTGCTTTTTAGAACATTTTATAGACTTAAATCATAATGCAGCTAAATTTTTGAAAATATTGTACAATTATGTTCTACCTTTCTAAAGTAATAATTTGTTTCCCGTCATAAATTTTCTTTGATATATTTCAAAAACAAGGATTTATTTTTAAAAAAGAACTTCAACAGAAAATTGTATATACATATCTCTAATGAAAAATATTAAACATGAAAAGAAGTTGGTAAAATTTTATTGAAATGTGTAAAGGGAAATTCTAAACAAACTTTTTTAAAAAATATATGCATTTATGCCGAATATATAAAAATAATATGGAAAAACCAGATATGAATTTAAAAACACAAAAATGAGGTAAGGAAAGTTTAACAAGCAGAGATAATAATTTAGTTCAATATCAGAACAGTCCATTATAAAATTTTTAAAACGAAATATTGTATAGTATATGAATAGCGAACTAATTATAGTAATGGCAGAAAATTAGAAAATAAGTTTATTAAAAAAAATCTATTCTTAAAAAAATTACTTTTTTTAGAGTAAACTTTTAATTTTAATAAGTTTTCGTCTTTTTTTACAAATAAAATGTAAATGCATCAAAAACATTTGAAATACATAAGAATTTCATATCAAAATGCATTTTATAAATTCGGTGGTGTTTTGTTATTATTGGCGGGTGGGAAGAGAAAAATGTAACTTATGAAAAGCCTTTTTATCCAATTCAAGAAAAAAGTACTTAAGATTTCCAAACAAAAAAAAAAGACAAAACACTACTTTTAACAAAGATACTGCGTAAATACTTACGAATAAGAGCGTACTAAATAAATATTTCATTTTCTGTAATTTTTTTTTACTCAAAAAAACTGATGAAAATACTATTTGTTAAGTCTTTAATAGTACAAGTAGTGTCGTTACACTTAATTGTTCTAAGAAGAAATTGTACAGTATATAATTCAGTGTGTAATACTTTTGATATCCATAATTTTGGTAAAAAAAAGTCTGTAGGATTTTTAATACTTCCTGCGTTTAATCTAGCAATGGTGCATATTATTTTATCTTTTATTTATATATCTATATCTATATATACGGTAGGATAGAACCAGGTACCCTTGGATCCGAAGCCGAGTAACTTATCCACTACACCAAAATGATCACCGTGGTGCGGAGGTAGTTACTGGCTTATATAGATGGTACCGCTACATACACCCCACCAGTGAGTCGGTGGATAGGTGAACGAACGATGTATTGGTTTAATCAAGCGTGTTTTTGCTGCTGTGTCATGAGTTGTGACGCTTTGTTGATTGCGTCATATGTGAGAAGACTTTGTTCATTGCGTCATGTGTGAGCCGACTTTGCTGCACCGAGTGGGTGCGGCGACTTTGCTTGCAGGTAGATGGCGCCACGACAGTTCAGAACGTTGCGTCTTTCTGAGTTCAGCCAGGGTCACCAATGAAGTGGCGCGCTTATACGGTAGGATAGAACCAGGTACCCTAGGATCCTTAGCCGAGTAACTTATCCACTACACCAAAATGATCACCGTGGTGCGGAGGTAGTTACTGGCTTATATAGATGGTACCGCTACATATATAAAGGAGAAAAGCGACTCACTCACTGACTGACTGATTGATTGACTGACTGACTGACTAATCACGATATCTCTGCAACTATTCAACCTACAGACTTGAAATTTGGTAGACATGTTCCTTTCATAGAGTAGACATCAGCTAAGAACGCATTTTCTGAAATTCGAAACGTAAGGGGCGTTACGGGAGGTTTAGGGGCGTTATAAATAATTATTTCCATGTTTAAACTACTTGATGTACAATCTTGAAATTGGGTAAGCAGATTCCTTTCAGAGAGTAGAGATCCACTACAAAATGAGTTTGGTGAAAATCGACCCTCAAGTGGCGTTGCAGGGGCTTAGGGGGCCTTATAGATAAACATTTCCATTTTTAAACAATTTGACGCGCTGTTTTTAAATTTGATAAATAGATTCCTTTCGTAGAATAATGATCAGTTACAAAACGGATTTTGTGAAAACAGACTTCTAAGTGGCGTTGTGGGGGATTAAGGGGCGTAATAAATAAATATATCCGTTTTTAAACTACTTCACCTACCTGCTTGAAAATTGGAAGGTAAGTTTCTTTCCTGGAGTAAATATCCGCTACAAAATGGGTTTTTGGAAAATTGACCCCCCAAGGGGTATTGCGGGGGCGGGGGTTTAAGGGGCGTTATAAATTCCGATTTTTAAGTTACTAGACGTACAGTCTTGAAACTTAGTAAGCAGAATCCTATTCATAGGGTAGAGATACGCTACAAAATGGGTTTCGTGAAAATTGCCCCCAAGTGGCGTTGCAGGACTTAAGGGGCGTTATAGATAATTATTTCCATTTTTAAACTATTAGACGCAGTTTTTATATTTGATAAATAGATTTCTTTCATAGAGTAGAGATCAGATATAAGAAGGTTTTGTGAAAACAGTCCTCTACGTGGCGTGGCAAGGGAATAAGTGGCGTAAGGAGATACATATTTTCGTTTTTCAACTACTTGACCTACCTGCTTGAAAATTGGTAGGAATGTTTCTTTCATGGAGTAAATATCCGCTACAAAACGGGTTTGGGGAAAATTGACCCCCAAGGGGTGATGCGGTGGAGGGGGATTTAAGGGGCATTATAAATTCCGATTTTTAAGTTATTAGACGTACAGTCTTGAAACTTAGGAAGCAGATTCCTCTCCTAGGGTAGAGATACGCTAAAAATGGGCTTCGTGAAAATTGCCCCCGAGTGGCGTTGCGGGACTTAAGGGGCGTTATAGATAATTATTTCCATTTTTAAACTATGAGACACACAGTCTTTATATTTGAAAAATAGATTTCTTTCATAGAGTAGAGATCAGCTATACGAAGGTTTTGTGAAAACAGACCTCTAAGTGGCGTTGCAGGGGATTAAGTGGCGTAAGGAGATACATATTTTCGTTTTTAAACTACTTGACCTACCTGCTGGAAAATTGGTAGGAGTTTCTTTCATCCGCTACAAAACGGGTTTGGAGAAAATTGACCCCCCCAAGGGGTGTTGCGGGGGGTTAAGGGCAGATATAAATACTTATTTCTATTTTTAAACTATTAGACTCACAGTCTTGAAATTTGGTTAGCAGATTCCTCTCATAGGATAGAAATACACTACAAAATGTGTTTTGTGAAAATCGACCCTTAGGTGGCGTTGCGGGGATTCAAGGGGCGTTATTGATAATTCTTTTGCATTTTTAATTAATTGGACGCACAGTCTTCAAATTTTGCTAAGCAAATTCCTTTCATAGAGTGCAATTCCCCTACAAAATGGGTTTTGTGAAAACAGACCCAGAAGTGGCGTTGCGGGGGCTCAAGTGGCGTTATAGACAATTATCCCCATTTTTAAACTGTTAGACGTACAGTCTTGAAATTTGATAAACAGATTCCTTTCGTAAAGTAGAGAACTGCTACAAAATGGGTTTCGCGAATATCTACTACCAAGTTTAATTTCAGGAGATTAAGAGGCGTAATCGATAAATATTTCCATTTTTAAACTATTTGATCATCCTGCTTGAAAATTGGTAGGCATGTTCCTTTCATGGAATAGAGTTCCTCTAACAAAGAGTAAAACGAAAATTGACGTAAGGATGTTTGCGAGGTGTCAAGAGGAGTTACAGAAAAAAATTCCTGTTTTTAATTGTTAGACCCATATACTTGAAATTTGTTAAGCATGTTTCTTTTGTTGAATAGGGATCCACTAAGAATAAATTTTAAGCAAATCAAGTTCTGGGGGGTTGCAGGGGGTTATTGGGACGTATTGACAAAAAAAATTACTTTTTTCCAGCTACAAGGACTATAATAATGAAATTTGGTTTGCATTTTCCTTTTGTTGAATTGAAATCCGCTAAGAGCGGTAATTTTGGAAAACGGCTCTCAACAGGATTATGGGGTAGTAATCCTGTAGGTAGGATCCGGGGTAGTATTGATTGTAAGACTTTTGTTTGTTTTTTTTTCTGTTAGATTTAGACTTGAAATTTGGTTTGCATGTTCAATTTACGGAGAAGAGATCCACTGAAAATTGGTTTTGCGGGAATCCACTTGGTTTTTGAGTTACGAAAGAGAAAACATCATTCTATACTTCAATTTTAGAGATTTTTAGAAAATACAAATTAGATGAGTTCTGCCCTTTTTTTTATCAACAGGTGACAGTTACAGGTATAAGTATATTTTTCAATTCAATCGAATTCTTAATGCTAGGACATAGATGTAAATAATTTATTCATATATGTAAGCAGTAAAAATTTATAAAACATCATGAAATACCCAGCGAAGCGGGCGGGTAACGGCTAGTATATATATATATATGTAAATAGATGTTTGTACATATGAAATCGCTTCACTCATAAACCGTTCAACCAATCAATATGAAAATTGGCATGTATATGTATTTTTTGTGTAGAAAAAAATTTGGGCTATTCCCTTTGTTGCGGCTCCCTACCAGGTGGCGCTAGAGCTAAGCAACTTCTGCACCGTTCAATCAATCGCCAATTTGCCAACTTGGCTCTATCACAGACATTTCGCTATGTTTCCATTGAATCGCCATTATAATGTAAGGAACGGCGTTGCTTGCGAATATTACAATCTTAGCATAAAAGAATTGCAACAGAAAGTAATATTAACAAATTACACATCCAGATATAAATTATTTACACTATTTTAAGTTTTCATTACACAAAATTTGTATCAATATGTTACTTTTGTGGAGCAGAGATTAGCTAAAGAAGGTGCTTTCAAAAATCGACTCACAAGAGAGACGAGGACTTATAAAGAAAAAAAAATCTTTTTTTATCAGAGCTGTTAGACCTTCAGACTTAAAATTTAACAAATATGGTTTTTCTGTTCAGCTGAGATATGCAAAAAACTTTCTTTTCGGTTAATTTGCAATTCACGTAAAATTAATTCATTAAAAACTTATTTATCCTTCAATCCGTGATGTTTAATTTTTCAATTCACCCGTGCGAAGAATGGGTGTACCGGCTACTATATATATATATATATACTGTCAAAATATGCCAATAGTTGCAAGATGGTTACCTCCGCGAACTTTTGGCGGCAAACTTATTGCTGAGCACCATCGTGTAAAGTAGCTGAACGGTCATAGACTCGGACACTAGACTGGGACGTTGTCCAACTGTATGATTGATTCCTAGTTTCACGGAAGAACCACCATTTTCAAGGACCGATGCTCGTAAAATTTGCAGAGGCTCAAAATCCTTATGAAAGCATGGTGTAGAAAATTGAAGAATGGGGTGTCAGCTCAGATGACGTCCTCGTCATTTGACCACGGTTGAAAACTATGTGGTCCCTCGCTAATAGTTCACAAGCAGCTTCAAAGCGCCATGTTAATAAAAATCAAATTCAGTCTGAAGTAAAAATGCCTTCATTTCATTTCTTGTCTTACCACACAATTTAAAAAATCCCCTAAATTTTTACTGTCTTATATATTTAATAATTCATATGTTTTTGCATATTATTCAGAACTGATTTTATCCCCCCCCCCCTGTTATAAAGTTTGGCTAGCTTCAAAAAGCACTTCAACACACTAGTGCTTTTTTAATTTCCTTCAATAAGAATTTGAAAGTTTAGAACACTTTTATTTTTTAACATATTATTATTGATTGACTTATTAAGATAGGGAAAATATTCAGGAATATCTCATCTCTAATAACTTACTTAAATTTATGCTTCAATTCAGAGATTTTCATGAAGTTTTATAATGCTTTCTAGGAGTTCTCACTTCTTTGAAGAATTTTAGATATAACCAATTGCCAGAAGGAAACAATAAAAACAAACTTTCTTCCCTGTTGAATATGCAAAGTAGTGAAATTCTCCTAAAGGAAAAGGCTACGAATCGATTTTTCTCCCCTATATCCCTCAAGCTAGGGCGTGAAAGAAATTCAAATTCTCCAAGTTACTTCAGCAATATTTAAACTACTAAACGGAGTAATTAACATAAAGGTATAAAATCTTCCAAAATATGTAACTAAATATATTGTATTCTGCTGTAAAGCATGCTGGGTGTACTATTTTTCGTAATAAAATTAGATATATGTATTCCTCTAGTTCAATATACCTACCGTAGAACGTCGTTTATCCGAATCAATTGGGACCGGACACCGTTCGGATACGTGATTCTTCGGATAACCTATAACCGAATGCGATCCATGCAGTATATGAAACCGGACACTATACGAATATTGAAAATTATCACATGCGGGAAACGGGCTTGAAGAAAAAGCAAAATAGGTGTAAAATGTCGCAATTTTACCTTTATTGTGGAAAATAGTCACTTATTTTTCGCTGTACCATTGTACATCTTTGGTTTTTCGCTGCAAGGTCTCTAATTCTCTTCAACAGCATAGTTGAGTAGAACAGCACTCTGATGTTTGTTCGTACCACTCCATAGCTGTCTCTAACGCAGAAAAATGCGTCAGATTTTGAAAGACCCTTGCTATTTTCGTTGTTGTTGCTTTCTATCACTTATCACGAAACAACTTTTGAGCACATTGCATTGTTAAATAACGTATCTGGACTTAGGTCCGTATATTTGACACTCCGGATAATAAACGTTCGGATAAACGACGCTCTACTGTATTCTAAAGTTCCCATTTCGTCTTGTCATTTGTCAAATAGGCCTTTGGAATATTTCTGTCGAGAAATCCATATTACATGACATGCAGCAGTGTTCATAATATACTCGTAATGGTTTAAATGTTCTACCATTTGCTGTGCATAATTGAGTAAGTTATCCTCTTTTTTATTACCCTTCACATAATTCTACTAAAATTATACTGAATGGTATTCAATCTCAAAGTGTTGATAAGAAAAAGAAAGCCAAATGCAGTTCATATGAGAAGAATGCGATTTCAAAATACTTTGACAATTAGTAATTTTTTATTAGAATAGATTGTGGTGATAAAGAGTACGCCACTGATGAAGTGCTGGTAAGGCAGGATTACTTACGTGGAAGCTGCGTTACAATGACACTGTGATCCTCGTGACCTAGAGACTTGTTAGGTCATTGGAGGTGTGACAACGTACAAGCCCGTTTAGAAACCAGGCTGACAGAAATTCTGGGAGTCTCTTGGAGCGTCGTAGAGTGTTGAAACCTCTGGGTTTCCACTTTTGGTGTCTCTTTAAAGATATAATACTATACACTTACAAAAGCGACACATGATGCAGAATTACTTCTGCTAGGACGTCACCGGCATTTTTAGTCGGTCATTGGTCCTTGTCACCCATCCTGAGGTGGACTTTGAGGCCGGAGATTGGAGTGAGAACTGCGCATTCTCTGTCGATTCTCATCTCTGTCGGCTGGATAAAGAGAGGTCAAAGTTTAATTTGCCTTAGAACAAAGCGTTGGATTGACCTGTCTTGGAATCTTACCCGTACGTAGCTATGTGACTGTTCAGAAATTATTAGCTCCTTAACAAGAAATCGGCTCTTTGGTGGAGACCACCGCAGGGCTTAGACTGAAAGAAATATTACGTTTAGTGTTGTCAAAGTAAATGTTTTTAAAATAAACTGTTAGAGAAAGAAATTGATGAAATGTTTGCTCCTGAAAAATATTCATGCTTTCTTTCGTACACAAAATGGTTCTTTTTAAGTAATAAATATTTTTATATTTAAGTAAAATAGTTTCTTCTTATTTTAAATATCAATATAAAGTATTAGTATTCAGAAAATGTGTACAATTTACGTGTTCCATTCTTCGTTTCAAGTCCAGGTGTCACTTAAGGTATATCGTGTTGACTGGCTTATAAGCTTTAATCACCAAGGGTACAAAATCATGTCGTTAGTTAATGTAAATATTTAGAGAGTGGGATACCTAGAGAACATTAGTGTCTTTCTTATACTTGGATGGGGTTCACAGTTACTAGGTTTATCGCCAATTGAACTTACGCAGATGTAAAGTGAAAAATTAATAAACAATCAAAAAGTCATATACAGAATGTCCCAAAACGACCGCATAAACTCTGCATAGCTAGATTCCTCGTTGGGAATACATAAAAACTGCCCAAAGAAGTATTCCTGTACGATGCATAGTTTATGAGAAAAATACGAAAAACAAAGTATGACGTCACTTCCGGTGTGAGAAAAAACACTTTATTGGACATATCAACAGCAGTATTTGCATATCTTTTCAGACGATAATGTTTAAAACGTTCGTCGCGTCATGCACGCGCGCGCCGTGGAATGACGTTAAACCGCCGTTGAACTGGTATTTAAAAGGCTGCATCTTGCAGCTACTGGCAGTCTTCGTAGGGTGGCCATGGATTCCGTTCGTGACTATAGCGACATGCCTTGCGACTACTGCGACATGCCATCTCAAGGAACTGGTGTATTGAGACGTAGTGACAACACAAATGGACTTAGTTGCTCGTCTGCATGCTACTTGTACTTCGGTGGACCCCACGAAGCTGCGACGTGAGATGGCAGTCATTCCACGGCGTGCTCAAGCCTTCCTCGACATGACCGGCGGATAATTTAAGCATCTGCCTTAAATTGTGCATAGACTGCTGTTGATATGTTCAATAAAGTATTTGTTCCTGCACCGGAAGTGACGTCATACTTTGTTTTTCGCATTTTTCTCGTAAACTATGGATCGTACAGGAACGCTTCTTTGGGCAGTTTTTATGTACTCCCAACAAGGTATCTACCTGTGCAGAGTTATGCGGTCATTTTGGGACATCCTGCATATTATAGTAGGTAGTACAAAGACGTCTGAGTATCATCCTGCTCAGAGATATTTTAGATGAAAAAAGTAGTTCTCACTCAGAAGCAGCGTATATAGTAGAACCTGTTTTAGTGCGGACCTTTTTTATGCGATTTTATTTTAGTTCGATTTGTTTTGTGCGATTTTTGTACTATCTCTTTTTATGCGGTTGATGAATTTCAATGGCCTTAGTGCCACTGTAATGTTTTCTATCAATCTACAAATATACACTTCAAGACGTTCGGTTCCTTTATTAAAGAGAGTCTCCCGACAATGCACGTTCAATTGCTTTCTCTCAAAGTGCTACCAGCATGCGTTTGATAGAAGACGAAACTTTCAATGACAGTGACATAATCAATAATTTGATAGATTATGAAGACGGACAAAAAGAGCCGGATTCTCTTTGAGTGCGGATAAAATATATGCAGGGATCCAGCTTTCCAACAAATTGGACAAGCCCTTTCTTAAAATAGATACCAATTTCTAAAGGGTTTGAAATTCAAAAAAAGCTTAGATCCTGCATACGGTTATCGTGACGTTCACAGGCAACTGACCAATTGAGCGTCGGATGAAATATATGCAGGGATCCGGATTTCCAAGAAATTGGACAAGTATTTTCTTAAAGTAGATACCAATCTCGAAGGAGTTTCAAATTCCAAAAAGACCTTTAATCATGGATATTTGGTTATCGTGACGTTCACAGGAAACTAACCAACTGACCGTCGTCACACAAACATTTCACTTAATGGAGCCAGAAAATAAATCATGTGGAATTGTAGCTTCAAGTGATAAAAGTGATTTTGAACTTATTCATCACAGAAAGATGCTTGATTTGTATTACGATGAGAAGCAGTAGATTATGTATGTCCATTTTGAATACTCTTCTAATGAGAAACTACACTCTTGTCCATAAATTAAGAATAATTCAGAATCACAAAGAAATTTAACTCTAAAATAAAAATTTCACCTCTAGAATTATCACACACATCTTGAAGATAAATATGCAAATTACAGGAAACCACCAGATGGCGCGGATAGTACGTCACAATGACGAGAGTGTAAGACAGCGGTATATAAGGAATGGTGGCAAAGAAGTAAAATTGTTCACAAGCGCTTTAAAAGCCTTTCAGTGCAATAACCGCATAATTATGGCACAAAGGAAGCATTCGGATGATTTTTTACGTGGTAGAATTATCGGACGAACTGGAATGGGGGTGGACGTAGGCAGCTGGAAGTATCCGAGGAACTTGGAATCGCCCAGATTGTCATCTCCAGGTTTTGGCAACGATTCCAAGATGATGGTAATGTGAGCAGATGTTACAGCACAGGTTGCCCCCGAGTTACAATGCCGAATGAGGATTGGTATTTGGCAGTTACTACCAAAAGAAACAGACGAAGCACAGCATCAGACCTATCTCGTCAGCTCTCTTCAGCTACCGGTACGACAGTTTCAAGGCAGACCGTGTACAGACGCTCAGGGCACATTGGTCTATATGCTCATAGGCCTGTCAGATGTGTTCCCCTTACCGCAACTCACTGTTGCCTGCGATTAACCTGGAGTAGAGAGTAGTGTCCATTGTGGACACCGCAACAGTGGTCTTGTGTAATGTTTTCCGACAAGTCCAGGTTAAGTTTGCAGTTTAATTCTCGCCGGACTTTCATATGGAGAGCGCCAGGTACCCGTTCCCACCAAGAGAACACCATTTAACGACACCGTTACGGTGGTGCAGGATGGCTCGTTTGGGGAGGAATTATTCTTGGTTCCAGAACTGACCTGCATGTTCAGAGTGTAACGATGACAGGCCACATCTATCGGGATGTCATTTTGGAACAGAATGTACGTTTGTTTCGGGGCACCATGGGTGCTGAATTTCTGTTTATGGATGACAACGCCCGTCCTCATCGTGCAAACATTGTAGACGAATACCTTCAATCGGAGGATATCACCCGTATGGATACGCCAGCATACTCACCGGACTTGAATCCAATAGAGCATGTGTGGGATATGCTTGGCCGACGAATTGCAGCCCGTCAACCCCCTCCCACCTGTCTACCGGAACTTCGGAGGGCATTGCTTGATGAGTGGTGTAATATTCCCCAAGATCAGATTGATAATTTGATACTCAGCATGCGTAGGCGTTGTAAGGCCTATATTGCATCGTCCGGGAGACATACTCCGTATTAACCATCATACTAACCATGTTATACTGTTTTTTGTAAATAGGTTATTTTTTGAAATTTGCTCCAGGGAGTAAAAATCGCAATTTTTATTAATTATGTCAAACATATAGCATCTAATTTGCTCTTTACCTTTTGTTTAATAAATAGACTTTACAAATAAGTCAAATTTGTTTTGCTTCTGTCTCTTTCTTTACCTGAACTTCATTACCTTAATTTATGGACATGAGTGTAAATGTTTTAAGATATTTTCATGAGTAATTTTACTATTTATTTTGCTGTGGAAATGCTTTCTGATGAATTTCGTAAATAATTGGCGTATTTTCTAAGTGCGCCTTTTTTTATGCGGTCCCTTTCCTTCGCATACAAAATAATTTATGTAGTATGTCGAAAAAGTTGCTTGTTACATGTAAATATTTATGAAATTTTTGAGTATATTTTTATACTGTCCCTATCTACCTACACAAAAACAGATTTTACTGTATATATAAAGACGTATCTTGTGCTTAACTAAAGCAAAATAAAATTCCAAAAATTTTAAAGATTGTATAAGATAAAAATATTTTTGAATTTTAAAACATTTGAATAACTAAATACTTGTATTGACTTTTTACTAACGTAAAGCTTTGTAGCAGTACGATGGCTATTGGTGACGGACATCTTTATTTTGAATACGAGAGCTTTGCACTGGCGCTCCCTTCTCCAGCCTTTCTTATCAAGTCAACGTCATATTTTTAACATCTAGTCCTCAGGGTCAACGGGACTCGAGTGACGTGCACGAACTCAATGTTATAACTAAGTATTTTAGGTTCACTGTTGAAAATATATTGGTGGAGATACACATCTCACACTACTTTTTTCAAAAAATATTTGTGTAACTCTGGATATTGTTTTCCTTTAATTCTCTCCAAGATAATTATTTTAATTTACTTTTTTTAGGTTCCTCTTTTAAAAACTTCCGCATTTTTTTAAATCTACATCTCTTTTATAATTAGTGCAATTACAAAAGTACCATTTAATCCAAAACTCTTACTTTTTTTATAAGACCAATTTCATCGTACAAATCTTATTATTGTAATTACTTTAGCAGTCTACAAGAAAATCCACTCATTTTTATTTAGTGATTTTATCTGGAACGCTCTCTCAGATTAGTTTCATTTGAAGGATTCGCCTGCTAAAGTGGCTTCATTGCTCTGCACGCCATTAAAAGTCCTTTCGGAGAAAGGAGGGGAAAAAATAGCAAAGGAAAGTAGAGGCTATCAATTTCTATCCTGAATAGTCCACTGTCAGTTAGGATCGGTTCAAGTTGACAAGCCAGTAGTTTTCACCTTTCGGAACCGATGTAAGGATGGGGATAAATTGACCTAGACTCCGGGCTGCGATTGGATCGTCTGTCGTTGTTCGAATTGTGTCATCCAATAACGTTGGTACCTCCTTATAAAAAAGTTTTTATCCTATGATTAAGTCACTTACGATGTATGTGAAATTAAGTATGGGTAAAAAAACAATAAGGAAAAGCAAATTGAGAATTTTGAGAAATAATTAATCTGGTATTGCAAGAATAATAACATTTCGAAAGTAAAAAGAATTAAATATATCTTTCATTTAGGAAAAATATAATATGTAAAATCAAGTTTTTTTTTCTACAAATTTTATAGATTAAAGTGAATTTATCCTCTGATCCAAAAAATGTATTCTTTTTTTTTCATGTTGCAAATCTCGTTTTTATTAGTACTGTGATTTTGTAATTTATTTAGTGATAAAGTTGTAACTGAGAGGTTTTTTTTTAAATATAGGTTGGCACATTCTTCATCTTATTTCATAATTAAATTCTAAATTTACTTTACAAATCAAAATGATAACTCTGTCTTATAAAGTTTCGAATTACTTCACCAACAGTAAAGATTTAAAGGTGGCAGTTTTTTTTAGAAAATGTTCCTTTATAATCTTGATAAAAAACCCTTTTAAAACATAAGTGATTTTAAACAGGTTAGTAAACTTTCTGGTATAAACTACTTTCTTTAATTTTTAAGCGTATATAAACAAATATATTATAATTAGTTTGATCATAAATGTTGCTATGAAACAGAACTGATACTTAAATTTCTTTCTTTGATTTATCCGAATCGTCTCGATCAATTCATGGTTTAGATTTCGATTCGTCTTGTGTGTATAAAAATGACTTCAAATTTATGTGGTTTGTTATAATAATACGAGACAATTTGACTTACAGAATAGAATGAATTCTCTTGTGACAGCATGGTCACATGATAACGGTAATTACATAATCCAAACCAATCAGTTCATAAATTCACGTGATGTCATTGTCATTTGATGATGCAATCATGTTCTTTCAGAAAGTTCACACACTTCGTTGTTGCCAACTTTAACTTTTTACAAAAACTTTTTTTTAAAAAGTATATCTTTCTCAACAATAAGAATGGGTCTAGGTATACAAAATACATTTGATTTAAAAGTAGACGCGCGCATAAACGATTTCTTGATTATAGGGAAAAAATGAAGTTGAGGAATTTTCTGTTCGGTCTATAACACCAAGAATTAAAAAAAAAGGGGGGGAGATTCGGAATATAATGAAATTGTGAGGAAAGACCAACGTTTTGAGTTTTTGGATGATATCAGACATGTCGGACATTTACAGTAAGACAATAAGAAAAATTTTGCGTGTGTTTTGCATAACACCTGTTCTAAAAACCCTCACTTGAAATCAAATGGAGGTCCAATACATTCATTCAATGTGAAGCAGCTCTTAACTGAGAAAGGAATTACTATGCTTGGAATCTGTCTTATTCACCATATCTTGCTCCATACGATTTCTACCTTTCTTAAAAGGGAACAGCGCATTAAAGTGAACACTTTTTCAAGGTGAAATAAACCATAAGGAAGGAGAAGGGGTCAAAGAAAAAACGGTAAACTTGCTGAAGAAAATGGTACTAGAAGATTTGCAGCACTACTTCGGTCAGTGGAAAATACATATGCAGAAATAGACAGATAGGAAATGTATATGTATATAAGAGGGATTAATAGTTGTTAGTCATAATTTTTCATAATCAGATTCTTTGTTGAATCTTAAAACACATATTTCATAGATCATTCTTGTTGTTCAATTGCTGTATCTTACTTATAAATCTCGTATGTAATTAAGAATTTTTTTACAAAATTATAACTGAAATTCATATGATTGGATATATCCCGAATCTCTTTGTAATTTTGTAAATATCCCTTTGTGACTTGAATTTTTGAGGCAATAATATTTAAAGTAATATGTGGTGGTGCTGCGATATCTCTCGCTACTTGTGAAGTGAAAGGAAGAGATCCAGATCTTCACGAATAAATATTTCGATTTTTGAAAATAGTATTAACTTAGTCATTTACTCGATCACTTGTTTAAACGTCAGCACGCTAGTCGTGTTGGATTTTTGTGACTAATAAACGTTTTGTTTCAACGAGTGTCTATTTATGTCTATGCTAAATTGGATTGTCATCATTAATCGACCAGATCACACAGTATACATAATTATTGATTTTACATTCTAGATTATTAGATTTATACTAAATAAAAGAAATTTCGGCTAACCACCATTTTAAAATGTTAAAAAACTCTCATTTTTGTGAAGCATTTAAAATATTAATAAAATACTCATTTTTGAATATTTTGTGGCAATTTTAGGTTATTCGTGTTTTTCGGATTATTGAAAACGAAAATTAGTATAGAATTTAGAATCATATTCTTTGTTAAATCATAATAATTATTTCGGAAGCAAAACTAGCTGAAAAATAGGAAAATCTAAAAATTAAGTTCACACACTTTTTTAAAAAATGCGCAGAACTTTCAAACCTAAAGTTACGCTAACATTTATAGGACATATACACTCACTTCCAAAAGTTAAGCATGGAGAGGAAAATGCTAATCTCCGAAAGCCAATCAGAATTGAAGAAGATGCAATTTGCTGCAGAGGTAGATGGAAGTAAGCAAATATGTTAAATAACAGCCAATCGTGCTTTCATGTCAAGAAATATGCAAAAAGGGCAGTCTTATAAGAAGACAGCTTTATGAAGGGTTACAGAAGTTGATTTTTGTAAGTGCTGATAGCAGGTGTTTAAAACTTTCGTACAATTTGTTTTCAAGACATACGTGTTTCCATGACTTCCAGAAACCGAATAGAAGATACTGAGCGCTGGCGTGCTGTGGGGCTCATTGAAGCAAGACAGTCGATCACAAATGTTGCTCTTTTCTTCGCGTTCATCATTATGTAATTTTACGTTTATGGAAACAATTCCAAACTACACAGACAGTTGTCCGAAGTCCCGTAGGCGGTCGTCCAAGGGTTACAACCCCCGCGGAAGATCGATATATTGCTATTGTAACCAAGCGGAATCACAGAGCGACCTCCACAAGTGTGGCATGTATGGTTACAGCGTCCATTGGTAAGGCTATATCTGCATCTACTGTACGCCGAAGATTACGTATGAATGGACTGTATGCCCGGGTACCTCGAGTTTGTGTTCCCCTGTCCGTCCAATCAAGAGGGGCACGATTAAAGTGGAGCCGAGAACATGGCAATTGGACTGTATCTGACTGGAGCAATGTCATGTTTACTGATGAGTCAAGATTTGCTCTGGAGCCAGATGACAAGCGTATAAGGATATGGCGTAAACAAGGAACACGCAATCACCCCCAAAACATCACCGAACATCACGCATTCCGAGGCGGAAGCATTATGGTGTGGGCAGGGATTTCATTAGGATAATGCACCGACCTGCACATCTTTAAACGGGGTTCTGTGACGGCTGTCCGGTATCAAGATGAATTCCTAGAACCCATTGTGAGATTTTACGCTGCAGCAGTTGGCCCTACTTGTGTTTTAATGGACAATAACGCACGTCCCCATAGAGCTGACATCGTCGATGACTACCTGGAGATTGAAGGGGTTGCGCGTATGGCGTGGCCAGCATATTCGCCCGACCTTAACCCCATTGAAAATCTTTGAGATGCTCTTGGCCGTGCTGTATCTTCACGTTTCCTACCTCCAGCCACTCTTATTGAGCTGGAAACTGCTCTACAAGAAGAATGGCGATTGCTTAATTCTGCGGTGGTGGACCACCTAATTGAAAGCATGGTCAAAAAGTGTAAACTTTGCATACAAATGAGGGGGATCACATACCCTATTAATGTACTTTTTTTCATTTTATGCTGTTTATTTTCATTTTATACATAATTCTGTTTAAGTCTCTAGTATGACATTATCTGATAACTTACAAAAATTTAATATTGTTTCATTCCTGCATATAATTATTGATTGTGTTTTATGTATAAATATATATTCTACTTTTCTGCCAAATTTTGTGTCAATAAAAGCAGTATATGTAGATTTTTTTGCGATTTACATTTTCGAGCTTAACTTTTGGAAGTGAGTGTATATTTGAAAGTACATGCAATTTACTTCAAGACTGTATATCTTGAACATAATAATATCCCACTGAACAGAAAGCACTTGCATCGACACAAATAAAAGCAAGAGAAAAACGCAGTTATAATTTGTAAAGTATTTGAGACTGACAACACTCAGAACATTTTTAATATCATTAAATTCAATTGAAAATTATATGTAATAGAGTTGAATCTGTGCTCCATGACCGAAAATAAAAAATAGAAAGAAAAATTTCTTTAAAAATATTTTTGCTAATTTTAAGATATTGTGTGACCTAAAACCATACATATAAGGCATGGAAGAGAAATATTTTAATCAATTCAATCATTAAAAATTTAAGAGAAATTTGTTGTGATTTGTATTGTCTAGTAACCAAGTTGAAGACAATAAAAATATCAACAGGAATTTAGAGTGTACTCAGTAAAAAATAAATAAATAAAATTGACAGATAGCAAATGGGTCATTTAAAAAGATTTAAAGATATATATCAAGTGACTCAAAAAATCTTTACCAGAAAACGTTTTTATAAGTTAAGAAAACACAATATATATTTCTTGAAGGGGAAATATTTGCTGTCATAACGGAAGCATATTTTCAGAAGTGTATTTTATACAAATACGATTTTTGCTTTGGAATATAATAAAAGTTTAAAGTATATAAACTGCTATGTTACATTTTCAATATTTTTTATGTAGTTACTAAAACAATGTATAAGTTGACAGGTAGCAACAAATTATAATCAATTCCGTTTATGATGTTCCGTTATTTATGTTCTGTGCCTTCATGTTTAGAATATCAATTATCTCTAAATCGTAATTCTTTATCAACAGAATTGTTTTTACATATTTTTGCAATATATTTCAGAGAAAAATTTTCATTAGGGAACGCTTTTAATTTTCTTTCCATTAAGTAGCAAATTTAAGTAATTATGTATTATTCCATCGACCAATATCACTAAATAAGAAAACGTCGCTAATTAAAATATCGTCAAATTCTGTCATCCTTACTCTTAGTATGTTCGAGTATGCTCACGAATTGTTGACTGCATATCGTGGTCGTAGGCGACAATTGTTAATTTGACGAAATTATTTGATGGTGTAATACGTAACGGTACTTACTTATTACCGCAACAGTATTCTGACATTGTACGAAACTAAGCACATGGTTGCTAATCAGTTCACACAACACATGGGAAATCTGGGTTATCAACTTGGCGAGTTATCTTGAACTTTGGTATTGTTGCGATAATACGTACGTAAATGCCTACGTAACTGCTCATTTTCAAATAAAAAAATCTTAATAAAATATTTGGAAGATTTTGATTAAAAATCCACATTAATTTCGATTTTCTCTCCAGTAATATAATTTTGTACTTTTAAACTTAATTTTTCAACGTAATATATTCTCATGCATTAAAAATTTCAAATGAGAAAAATCCGCAATGCAAACATATTAATAAAATCGAATTGTTTAATTTTTATATGAAATATTCAAAACTTTTCGTTATTAATTTACAAATAATTGTTGATGCTTGAGTGACTTAAATGAACAAGGAGATCAACTTCAAATGATTAAATTGTATGTTTAATTTGTTTGCATTTCAAAGAATATTTTTTTCTGTTGGATATTTACATTAGTTAAAGAGAGAAGGAAGCATATAGAAAGTAGGCACGAAATTTGGTGTACTCAAACTAGCATTGCGAGTGGGCACCTCAAAATGAGTTTTTCAAATTCACTTTTTTTCCAGCTTAATGTTAGTGCGATTCTTAATATACACTTCAACCTATCTTTTCGAGCGAAGTTTCGCAGGATTACAATTTTTGCCCCATCATGATAATCCCTCCCCCCCCCCACATATGTCAGAGAACAACTTGTGCGTTCTACATTAACACCTTTGGATAGGGTAGCCTGGGGGATAGGGTGATAATCTAGTGGTCAGGGCATGGCATGAGTTCGAGCCCTAATGCCACTTAAGATCCGTCGTGTATAGGAGCTGATGCAGGGAAAATCTGCCGTGGCTCAATGTTCCATCTTTGGTGTGGCAGTTGTGGCCACGGTTGCCTAGTGGTCTAGGTAACGCACTCGTGGTTGGCGTGTCATAAATTCGAGCCCAGTACAACTGAAGACCCCACGTGTAGGGGGGCGATACACGTTAAACCTGTCAAAAGCTCAAACGTTCTCCCGTTGGTGTGGTGTGGTAGTTAGGAGAGGGAAGAGCCAACTCAGGTGTGGTCCCCGGCACCTGAGCTGGTTTTGATCATGGTCCAAAAAGGACGAGGTTCGCCGCCAAAAAGCTCTCGTGTAGCTGAATATTCACTCACTCACTTGATGTGGTAGTTGAGAGAGGGGTGAGCCAACTCAGGCGTTCCCCTGTCACACGATCGAGGTCTACAAATAATTTTTTTAATGAAATTAAAATTTCAATGTTTCATTAATTTATTTTTGGAAAACATTAATTCTGAATTTTTTTTTAATTCTCTTTTTTTTTTACGTATTTACTAAAAATAGATTTTCTCATTTGTTATTCATTTATTTATATCACTCTCGTATCTCCCTGTAAAGCGTGAAAAAAAAAGAAAACAGCAGAATATGAAATTTAAAAACTAGGATACAGTAATTATTTTACACAGATAGGGAAATGTTCGGCTTAAAATTCCTGTCAAACTAAATCTTAATTACTGAATTATAAAGTTTTTTAATTACTTTTTTATTTGAAAATGTTATATAATGTTACGTATGTTAATTATTTTTACATTAAAAAAAAGATGAAATGCTCCTTGGTTTTTTTTCCACTATTTAACAGCCGTTTTCCAAATAACATGCGATTTTTATATTCCCTGGTCTCACTTATGTATTCTTCATTCAGCACACCTGTTATCAGTTAACTGTGATTGACAAGTATACTTGTCCTGGACAAGTTGCAGGATTTTGTGTCATAGCATGTATACTTGCCATGCGTAAAAAGTAGTCACCACTGGTTATTTACATAAAAAATTTTTGAATGTTGAAAATTTCTGCTGTACGGGGAAGGTGGATCCGTAAAGTATACTTAACCCTAATTTGCAGCTCCTAATTCAGCAACAGCTTTAGAAATCATAATAGGTTTCCATTTTAGTCCATTGACTATTTTCGTTTCTCCCATTTTAAAGTTCTAACTCTGTTTCCTGCTATACATGCGTTTATTTAAATCTTGTGCAATATATATTTACACCATTTTTTATAGTTATGTGTCTTAAAATCAGGTTTCTATCTTCTGGCTTAGTTAGTTGATAGTTTAGTCTTGTTATCTTTTCAATTTATTTATATATATATTTTTTCAATTTATATATATATATATATATATTAAAATTTTAAGATGTTTAGAATATTTTGTGAACAGGCAGGAGCAAAGCTATTGAAAAAAATATGAAAAACTTAAATAAACTCATGTGTTTCCGTATGAACCGGCTGAAACAGCAGGACGAATTTATTTATGTGCGATGATAATGGTTTTTAGCTGTTAGCCTAAAAGGGGCAAAATCGGGTTCCCTCAGCCGTAGTACAAAATGAGTGACGCCGACTAGGCGCTGAGCTCTTTGATAGCTGCTAGCCCGAAGTTATATAGTTATAAAGTGATGTAAGTGCCAGTTGTTTGATGTTAGAATCATATGCTGACATTCCAATACCGTGCTACCTAAAGAAAAGTTATTATATTAGGGTGGGAAAGGCAAGATGTTTTCTGGTAAGAGGACTATGATTTAATTTGTCTTGCGTTTTTCGAGTAATATGCATGCAATATATGCTTACGTAAACCAAATAAACAAGTATTAGTAATAATAATGGCAATTTTATGAAATAAACGTATCTTTTATATCTAATATTTTAACAGCGACACTTTTACTCTGTGAGGGACGAATAGACTCGTCATCTCTCGATTCCCCTGACACGCATACACTGGTGTCCAAAAAATAAGCATAATCGATAATTATGTGAATAAAGAAGGAACTGTAAATCAGAATGGCGGGAAACGTGATATGCGAGTTTAAAATGGTTATAAATTAAGGAAGAAAATCAAACGAATGATAATACTTAATTTTATTACCCAAAGTAGCAGTTTGAAATAAAACTGAGCATTACAAGGACTCACACTTTAAAGAAAAAATGAAAGAAAACATTAAATAAAATACTGATGCTGCAGTTTAATAAGGCGTGTAGTCACCTCTGACAGCCAGGAACGCTGCACAGTGATTTACCATACTTGCTATGAGATGATGAATGAGTTGTGGGCTCAAACGGTTCCAAGCTTCTTGGAGAGCTCTTCAGTTCTGTAACGAATCTTGGTGGGTGCGAAAAAGCTGCAATTTGTCTCCGGATCATATACCATACATGCTCGATAGGATTTAAATCAGGGGAGTTCACAGGCCACGACATGCGCTGGATGTTTTTCATTTCAAGGAAGTCATCAATTAACCCCTTCTCGGTGACATGGCACATTATCAACCATGAATATGAAGTCAGGACTGACAGCACCTCGAAACAAGCTAACATGAGGCTCAAGAACTTCGTCTCTGTATTTTTGAGCAGTCACACACCCTGTGTCAAAGAAATGGAGGTTGTACAGCCGTCCATGATGATGCCTGCCCATACCATTACTCCCCTTGATGTAAAATGATGTCTTTCCGTAATGTTTCTGGGTTCAAAACGTGTTCCACGTTCTCTCCAAATCGCTACCCGCCGAGAATCACTACTCAGACTAAACTGGGACTCGCCACTGAACATCACATTGGTCCACTCTCCCATACTCCAATGCTGATGTTTCAAACTCCAGTTGAAACGAGTGCGTTTATGTGCAGACGTGGGAGGAATGCAAACTGCTGTTCTTCTGGCATACAGGCCAGCATGATTGAGTCTCCTGTAAACAGTTTGTCTCGAAATTAGTATTCCTGTGGCGACTGTGAGCGCCGAACACAGTGCTGTGGCAGTACTGCCCCTCTGACGTCGCGCACTTATTACCAGATATCGGTCTTGGCGAGGGGTTGTGACTCTTGGTCGACCTGGTACTGGTTGTCGGGTAACATCTCCCGTTCTTTGAAACTTCTGCCACAATCTTGAGATCACAGATTGGTCCTCATTCAGAATTCGAGACACTTCGGTTTGTGATCGTGAGGATTCCAGCTTTCCAACGATTCTTATTTTCGTAAACATGTCCAATTGGCGTCTTTGTGCCATCATTCACCTTGTTTGCTGGTTAACAACGTTCCTTCGCACAGCAGTTTCACGAAACTTGTCTGAACTGCCTATGCTGCGGGAATCATTTTCTCCGCGTTCCGACATGCGCCGGTGTTTCGCGCAGGATGTAGTCGACTGAAAAGTTTTCCATAAACCCAATATTTCTTCTTCACCCAATTAATGTCCTCAAGAAATTTGGAATAATTTTACGAATATTTACTCCATGTTTTTCGCATTGTACGATTTATGCTTAACTTTTGGACACCAGTGTAGTTGCGCGCTCTCAAAAGGAGGCTCACAGTTAGCTGGTCAAAAATTAAATTCATCTTTTGGTCATCTTTTTAGCCTGATATTTAAAGTTAAATTTCAAGAATTCACGAAAAATTCATATTAATTTTACATTCCTCGATCTTTGTTTCTTGGTCTTTTCACCTTGTTACATAATTAGGCTTGTCTAACTATCACTAAATCAATATTTATGTAGATTACTTGATAATTAGTTGCAATAGTTTCCTTTCGACATCAGCCGATTTTCCCTTTTAGAAGATCAGTGCATTGCACATCTGTCTCCCATCTCTCTCCATAGGGAAAAGTGTATATTGATTTCTCTTCAATATTGAGCAACGAGAAAGATAAAATAAATGATTTATCGTTTTCTTCATCGAACACTCACAGATAAGCTGACTAAAGGACGGAAGTAACAATCTTCTGTATTAGAAGCATTGAAGAATAATGAAGGAAACTATCTGAATCTATACCCTTGCGTTTACGCTAAAATTGTAATTAAAAGGAAAACTATAAAAGATAGGTGTAACGTGAAAAAAATGACTTCAGAAGTTACCTGTTCAGACATTTACAGGACGTGTTGCTGATAATTCAACCGAAAGGACAAATGTTTAAAAGAACATACTTGGTTCCAAACTCAACCAAAAAGCTTTATTCTCTCTTTCTTTGAATAGCATATTGACTTTCAAAACCCATGATGGTCAAAAACTTGATTTTTCGAGCCTGGTTTCTCAGTGTGCATTTTCTACAGGGTTTCTCTTTTTATGATTGCTTAGAAAAAGGCATGAGTAATTTTTCTGCAATCAGCGTTTCTCTTTGAGCTATTAATCCTAATATCGAAATTCACATTTACACTGACAGTATTTTCTCTGTATTATTATTCGGCAACCTTGCCAAAAAATTTTGGTTATTTTAATTCAATTAAGCACAACATTTCTCAATATAAACATTTTTTAACTTATATTGGATTAAAGCTCATATAATAACTCCACAGACTTCTTCGCAAAAAATGCTGTTCTTCAAGGTGTTGTCTTTGCTGATGCAGTTCATTGCGTTTTTCTAAATAATTATTGCAAAAAGTTTATTCGGGACTCTTAAACTTCTTGCAGGAATAATTGTAAGGGATCTTGTGTTGGGATGAAACGGGGGGAAATATCAAGCTGTTTATGAGAAACTCCAATCTTAATCGCCCCACAATTTGCTAGGCAGCCTATTTTTTTCTTACCAGTCATAACCCCTTTTTCTGTTTTCTTGATAGGTTCAAGTATTTTTCTCTTCCTGATTTCTTATGTAGTTCTCCCTTGAAAAAGGGACACGAAATTCTTAACTGGCCCATATAGCTGATATCAATGTTTTAAAATCTACCCAGGAAGCATTTCTCTCCTGATTACATTCTATTTTTCTCGACAATGTTATTCAGATTAAGTTAGTTTTATATTTATCAATAAATCTACGATAATCTTATGTGCTTTTTGTCTCCTAGCTTCTGTATTTTTGGATTTTTGTATTATTTTTCTGTTTTTCTTGGGAGACCGGTTTAATAGTTTTAAACTCTTTATGGAAGCTCGACCTTCCTGAGTAAATAAGTAAACAAGTCACGTGAGCAAAATCAGCAAACAACTCAGCGTAGGAGGGACATTTCGTTAAAAAAATTTTAAGATACTAAGAGATTCTTCCCAGCGTATATAAGCACTATACAAGGAAACGGCATTGGAATCAAACCTTTGGTAGGAACTGTGTATTTCATTTTTGTTATGCAAAATAGTGACTAAAGACTTGAATTTTTAGATTCAATATTTGCAATTTTTTTATCAGTACTACCACAGAATTGCACGTGTAATCTATTTTTTACTTGTTAGAAGTAGAAAATTTACCGTAATTTCCAAAGAGTTTCAGAATAAGTTACGATTTACTTCGATAGTCTACTTGCTAATTGTAAAGACCTTTCCTGTATTTGAAAGGCCATCTCTCTCTCTCTCTCTCTCAACTACGTATCAATATAAATAAACTCTCTAAATCTGTATCAGTGTTATGAACATAAGTTTGCCTTGTGAAGTTAATACAAATTGAGATTCTACCTAAAGATGAGGTATTATCTTCTAGACCTATCGACCATTCGAGCGAAATCGTGAGGCTTTCTCCTATAGTTGCATGGCGCTTTCCAACCGGTAACAAGTATCCCTAATTTCAGAACAACTGTTTTCTCTGTATCTATTCATTTCGAGGATAAAATTCGGGAATTAGAAGGAATCTTAACTTATTCCCCGTCCTACCTAATCACTGAATCAAATGCTGGGAGATTTCCTTCTTTCACGGCCACAGGCTCATTTATTTTGTGATAGAGAAATCTTTATAGAGAGAAATTTGGTGTACAGAAATACTTTACAAGATTCGGAATTAAATATAAACCGAACTAAATATAAATTTAGTTAAAAGATGGCTCCAGACCTCAGAACGTTTTATCCGACATTTAACACTAGAACGTCCGGGATTTCGATTCCTCTCAAACGTCCACTGGTGTCTCATTTTGATACCACGATATAAAATTTATAAAGTAATTCTTTTAAATAAATAATTGAAGAACTACTGTTCACAGTAGTGTTTAGTTTTAAGACTTTTTAATATTATTTTATGTAATTATCATATATTATGATCCTTTACATCATAAAAATCTGACGTTCACATTATGTTTCTTGAAGCTTGTCCGATCAATGCTTTGTCGCAAAATATATCGAGTCACACAAATCTGCCAGTAACATTATTATTATGTGGTATCTAATCTGTGCCATCCCTAGCGACACACATTTGAGGGTTTACTGGAATATTATCAATTGCATCTGCACTTTCTTCAGATTCTTCACAAATACTTTCATTTAAACGTATGTCTTCAACAGATTCTAAATTAGAGCCGATTCAACCTCAGAAATCTCTCGCAACAAATTAACAATTTCATCAGGGGTTAGACCTTTTCTAAGAACCTCCGTTTCATGTGGTGTCTGCTCTGCACTAAGTTCGAAAATCGAATGAAACTTTTTTTATGAGCAAATAATCAAACCCTCTATGTAACGAAACACTTAGACACGACAATTTTAGTATAATTGATTCATTTCCACCGTGAACTCAAAAACACTGTATTCAAGGTCAAGAAATGTGCGATAGAACTTTGGGAAGTTTGTTTTAATAATTGTATCTACTTAGTGGACTGTATTTTGTTGAACGACAGCTTTTAAAATGATAAATTGCCTTGGTATCGAAATGACACCAGAGGACATTTTAGGTATATTTAATTGTAAAATCTCTCGTAATTAACCTAGAATCACAAAAAATTTCTGTGTAATAAAAAAAAAAATGATTAACAGTCACATGAAAATTTTCAAATTTCCTGCAAAAATGCGGGAAGAACAAAGTAAACAGGCTCCGGTGTCAAATTGACACCGACGGGCGTTCTGGTGTTAACGCATTAAAAATTACTCATTTAATTGCTATGAGTTTCTGCTAATTATTTATACTTTGAATTATTTAAATCGGATATCATTGACATTTATTTGAAGTGTTTAAGTATAAAGGGTGTTAAATTCGACCGACAAATTTAAATGGGTGATGGTTGGCAGCATGGAAACGACAAATCACTACAAAACGTTGTGTCGCAAGCCACATTTTGTTGGAGTTATTTTCAAAATCATGAAATGAGTGATGCCGCGTGAGTAGAATGAAAGAGAATAATTAGAAATTCATTTATTAGACTTAAAATATGTTTAATTAATCTCGAAGTCAGAAATACAACGACAAGTGACTGTTACAGGAATTGTTGGAAGTTGGGGCAGCCTAGGCCATAGCCCAGCGTACACCAATGGCCGAAGGATTGTCGGACGCGTTCAAACAATTTCGGTGCCCTTGTAATATTAACTGAAGCTACGATCCGTGCTGTGAGATCCTCCTCTGTAGCCACTAGCTTTCATGTGGTACGAGAAAAAAAATCTCAGGGATTGAGGTTCGGGGAGTGTGGAGGTCAAGCAACAGATCCGCCGTGCTCTTATCAGCTCACGGGATATGTATCATGATGATGGTTACACCATCGGGCGTGTACCACACATTCCGGTACACAGTAACTGGTACTTCAGGAGAAAAGGGGGATTTGCATACGTGTAGGTTTCTTCAAACTTACCACGGGGCTCCAAATCCCGACATTCGTTTGACCACTCCCCTCGTTTTGCTTATCGTCGCACTATTATTGGCTACTCTTATCGCAATTTTCACCGACTAAATGTGGCTCACGATCATCTGTTTGACAGTGATTTGTCATTTACATGCTGACTATTTTCACCCCTATGAATTTGCCGGTCAAATTCGATATCACCCTGAGTAAAATTCTGACGATGTCTATAAATATTGGGTTTTTAATGAATCTGTTTTTTTTATTTAGTACTTTGCAAGTAATTGTCTACAAATTTGTCTCTATAAAATCCATCGTAATATTATTTCAAACATATGATTTCTATTAAAAAATCTTTCGACCCACTCCCTGCAGTCCAATAAGATAAAGTTTTTTATCTAATGGCAGAGATATTTTGATTAGAAAACACCAATTTCGATAAAGCCAACATTTTCCTTTTATAAAATGGAAAACTATATTTTATTTAACATAGAAACGTCGTTTTGATGTTTTTAATCTCATTAAAAATAGCTCGCAACCACAAACTATTTTATGTACAGAATTCGAGCTTAAATCTCTATTTTCGTATGTCATTAACATTTTAAAAATAACTGAGAATACACCGAATTCTTAAATTATTTTCATCTTGCGTTGAATTTTGTCATTCCAAAAGAAATAAGTGAAGGAGGACAGGTCATTAAAATAGTTTTTCGAATCAACAAATCATGAATAATCAAGTAAAGCGATAACATTTAATAGCCAAAAAGGAATTTTCAAATGATTCTTTCACAATAATTGATATACCCAGCTTTGACGGAAAACTTTAAAATTGTTTGTTACCTGTATAAATAAAATCACTCTTAATATCTTCATTTAAATTATAATAAATACAGTAATGTAAGGACAGTAATGTAAAGTTTCTTAAAAGAATTTTTTTTAATATATTACAGGGGGGGGGGACCTTCTGTCCGCCTAATAGCGGACAGACCATAATTGTTAAAAATTAATTTCACCCTTATAAGGGTCTCTACTCTGCTGTTATTTGTTCTCACTAATCGTTGCCATTTAAAAAAGGGAAAAGAAAATATATCGCAACTCGTACCAGTAGGACGTCGATGGAAAAGTTGATATAATATTTGATTGCTTGATTGATAAAACTCAACTGTCTTCTGTCGAAATGATAGCTGATAAGACATTGCTTGGCGGTTTATTATAAACTCTAGGATGAACTTTAGGGCTTGTATAAAAACACTAACTCTGCTCATGATTTTAGTATTTATTTTGAATTTCATACAAAGTTCTATATTTTTCTGCATATGGATTTTTATACATAATTGGCCCTAAAATTTGCAATACTTCGTCCCATTTAACTATTTTTGCGCGTTCATGCAAAGCCTTGCTATCATCATAAATGTAGTATTGATCCAAACTGTGTTTTTGCTCCATTCTGTTGTAAAGATGGGGCTGCTTTTATTAACCATACCTTATGAATAAATAAATAAATTTATTACAGCATCCCAAAAAACTTTATTTATATAAGAGATTTTTTTAGGATGAAATAAAAAAGTACTTTTTTTACGTTTTATTCCTTTGGGACAAATATATAAATAGCAGCTGCTCAATTACCCCTCTCTCTCTCCACTTCGTCAGATATTTTATTATACAGTAAGGCAATATATTGAGGATTAAAATTATTGAACTCTTAAGTTCTAGCATTAAGGTTTCGATTGTACGCGAAAAATTTCTTATGACCCTTTGTGATGGATCTATACGGTTCCTTCCACTAACTCCTTGGGGATTCCTTTAGGGCATGCATTCTTTCAACCAACTTTCACCAAGACAGGAAAAAGTGATTATGCAAAATAAGTTTAATATATATATTCTGTATTCGCGAGTGTTGGAGAGTTGTGAAGTGATGGTCAAAGATTAGTAAAGTGAGAATTGAAGTTTCCTGAAGTGAAGATAGCTCGGATGAGAAGTGAATTAATAAGAAGTGAGAAATTCGGCATAAATACGTTAAAAGTGTAGGACGTGTGATGTTGAAATCTCTGAGAAGTGCTCAAATCATATATTAGTGTTCAAGGCCTCGTCTAAGGGATAAAGAATTGCAAGAATTCAGGTACTGTGCTCATATTTTAAGTAGAAGTTAGAGAGTTAAATTGTTAGCGCACGTCAGAGGTAAAAACGGGCTTGTATAAGTTATCGTAGAAATATATTTAAATAATCGCATATATTATCCCCACTCTATCTGGTCTCACCTCAGTCTTCTAAGTGTTGATCAAATTTATCTTTATTGGAATATTATTGTGTCTGTGTTGAATATTGTAACAAAAAAAATTGTAGTGAATCATGTCGCCTGATCAAATAGTTCCTCTCACACATCTAGCCGGGTTAGAGGAAAGAAGGAATAATAATTCCTAACACCTTGCTTGATTTAAAAATGACATAACTTGAGTTTCTAAGGCTTAAGTATATTTATCGTTTACGCTCCCATAACCCTTCTCTGAATCGATTATAACAAAATCGATTCCATTTTAGTGAATTTCTGCTCAACAAAAGAAGCAGGCCTACCAAATTTCAGCTCTGTAGGTTTAATAGTTCAAAACTGGGGATTATCTATAACACCTCTATAAACTTCGCAGTAAATTTCCGCAAAACTTGTACTTTGTGAACTTCTACTTAATAAATTCCATCCTTGACAAATTTCAATTATGTTCATCTTATTGTTCAAAAACAGAAATTTTTGTATATCACGCCACCACAACATCCCTTTATAATCGATTTCAGTGAAAACCAGTTCTTAGTGGAACTCTACTTTACAAAAGAGACATGCCTGCCACAAATTTAAAGACATTAAATCTAATAGGCCAGAGATATCGCACTGAGTGAGTGAGTGAGCCGCTTTTCTCTTGTATATATATATTTTACATAACTCTGTATTTAAATCTTAGAGCACTGCTCCTCAAACTTTTAATGTTTGCGACTCAGATTTAAATCATTATTTCCTCGCGTCCCCTTCCATACAATAATAATACACTAAATTCATTAATAATGTACTTTGACACTAAAGCAACAATACGACCTCGATCCTAAACCGTACAACTTATCAAATATTAACTTTTGCACATGACAAGCCCATGGAGTCACTTGTAATTATTTTTTTGTTCTTGCCTTAGTATTGATAAATTAACTAACAAATACATTGTGCAGTGCTGATACAATTCTAAGTGTAAATGTGAATTGTACTTTTTGTTTTGTTAGAATGTATTGTTTTGCTTCCTTTCAGTAAAATACTAATTTTTTAAAGAATATTGTATTTTCGTTTTTTTTTATATGCTCGTGCCCCTCACGTAAGGTTATCACGCCCCAGAGCCACTTTTCCGCTTAGGCACGCTAGACACTTGTTTAGGACAAAAAATTTGGGGGGCAAAAAAAATTGGGCGAAAAAAGACAAAAAATTAAAATTACAGATGACACACTACGGCCTAGCGAGTCATAAGAGAAGTATTTTGGCCCTTAAGGGAGTAGAAACTGAAATGAGATCTTCTATGGAAAAAGAAAAACTTAAATGTTTGATGTTGCCGTGCACTCAAAATGATATTACCTTTGAAATGAATCGCAATGGTATGAATAATGATTCTGTAATGATCAAAGCTCGAAGAAAACCTTTGTTGTACAATGATAGGGATTCAACAACAGAAACGGAAAAGAAAGGGAAATGAGTAACAGAAATAAGGGAAAATTTCTTTCGAACCAAAACTGGCAAGGTAAGAACTGAAGGAAGGGAGTGGAGGAACTCTGAAAATAGTGTGGGGACGGAACAGTTTGAAGTGCCTAGGGCACCGGGAAGGCTAAAAACGGTCCTGTCACGTCCCCTAGGGGGGAGGGAGCCCTACAGTTTTAGAAACGCTGTCTTAGAGTAAATAATGAAAATACAGATAAAAATGTGAATTTAAGTTTAAAAAAAATAAAATACTTAAATCTACTTCTACACTCATTTGGGAAAATTTGTGTTTGAAACGTACTAGAAATCCCTTAACGTTTTATAAAATGATGAGTCATAGGATGCTACAAATTTTATGATTTATTTCTGTTATAACACATTGAAACCAAAATATGAATGATAAACACATCTGTTTCGATTTAAGACATAAAGGAACAAATTTATATGCTAGTGCTTAGTACTGTTTTATTTACCTTGATTATGAATATGCTAAAAAATGAATGTTTTCCCGTGAAATTTTCAGACAAAAGTTATTGGCACCAGTAGTCAAGTGGTATAGGTCAAGAAATCACGATAGGAATTGTTTTTGTCAAGTTCAGGGCATCATCCCTCTAAAACCCTTTCGTGTAGAGAAGATGATGTACTTTATGTGATATTGTAATCCCATTGGCTTCAAATTCTGTTTTTGAGGAATATGTAATGGCTGATCATATTGAATGAAACGAATAATATTTAGGCAAATCGTTCATACAGCTACTACAAAAATTAAGTCTATGTCATTCTAACATTACATATTTTGTTTTGAAGTGTAAAAAAAATCATTGTCATCAGGTTCTTTTTCTAAAAATAAAAAGAAAGAAAGGAGTTAGCCTTAGCCTTGTTTTAAAGAAATTATTTTGTTATTTAGTGTTTGAGGACGTAGAAATAATTTCTTAATATTTAGTTTTCCTAGCATTTGAATACAAATTTGAGCGAACATTTTTATATCTGATCGCTTAGATTTTCAATCCCATATGAATGGCTATTTTTGTACCAAGGAAAAAATACTCTTTGATATAATAAATCGTAGAAATAATGAAGAATAGATAGGAGGAAATAAAAATTTCAGCTCGTAAATTTAAATTTTCAATGACATTTTTTGGCGCATTTTTGGTTACAATTAAAAATTTATATAAAATTTACTCGGAATTTCCTCGGCTTATTCGGAATTACTATATATTTGTTTTTGTGGGTATTTGGGTTTTTATGATTGGGGGGGGGGCTTATAGCTCCATACAACACTAGATTTCGCAATAAATTTGATCTATGCCTTAAATCCAGAATTTACCTTAAGAAGCTAATTATTTATAATTATTAAAATTTATCTTTTTATTAACATTTAGTTTTTTATGTGGTAAATCACAATCCATGATTTCAATTTATTTAGTAAAAACGAAAAAATGCCTAATCAGTATCTGGATCTTTTTCTTTGGGGGGGGGGGGCTAACTTCAAAATATCGTCAATGAAATATAGGGTGATTCAAAACCAATATAGCGATTATAAACGACTATAACTAAGTTGAAAAGAATTTATCTTGCATCAGCCATTGCTCAAGCATCTCAAAGTAAACTTCTGTTTTTCCAGTTATGCCCTTTTCTTTTATGTACGGCCCCAACTAACCGGATTTTTGACCGTTGCGTTTCCACACTCGCGCAAGTGCAGACTTTTGGTTCATTGTCACAACTAATGAAATAGCTTTCAATAACAAATGAAATTTTGAACTTTCTACTATGGTATGTGTAATTGTTATCGATAAAATTTAACCAATTAAGTAGTTACAGTCTTTTTTATTACTATATTCCTTTTGAATTACTCTGTATAATACATCGGTTCCAAATGTGTTTTTCTTTTATCCAAAATATGTCATTTTAAGGTCTCTGATTACCCTCAAACGGTGAATTTTGTCAAAAATTGACAATTTTTTCTTATGATTTTATTTTATAGGCCATCTTATTAGCTTTATAAAAATACCAAGTGTATCATTTTCCGTTTACTAGAACAAAAACTACAAGTGTATTAGTAAAAGCAGATGCCATTACTTTAAGCAAAATGTCATACTTTAAAACGCATTTTACTCGAAATGTGATTTTTTGAAAATAATCAAATGGAGTCAGCGATTGCTAAACAAGTTTTGTCCATAATTAACTGAAATTTTTTCTGTAAGTTCTGTATAATAGTAGAATTGTTTTAACTTTCAAATTTATCAATCACTGTTTTATTACAAAATTTACAGTCCCTTATGTGAATATAATCACTGTCTTTTTAAGCATTTTCATATAGTAACCGAGATAAAGTACTCTAGTTTTTGTAAAAAAGGAAATACCTCTTATCTTGAAGGTCATTTCGAAATTGAATAATATAGCAACACATTAGATTGAAAAAATTGAAAATTTGTTCATAAACCTTGGGTGCTGAATGGGCCGCGTTTATGCTATTTTTTTGTCAATTTTTACATATTTTTTCCCCTTTTAGTAATAATAATTTCTTTTTCTCTTCTTAATTTTAGCACATTTTTCTTAAAATGCACTAAGCAAATCCAAAAATAACAAAAAAATCCACATATCTCCTTTTTTTTTAAAAAAAAGTTGCCGCAACCTTAATATAATTGAGGTAATTATTAGCATTTTATTAATAAATAAATTAAAAGTAAAAAAACTTTTTTAAGATCAAACTTTTATTTAAACGCGCTAAAAAGAATAAAATAAACTTTTCCTTTAAAACTTTTTTTACTATCAACTTATAACCTCATTACACAATTTATATGATATAAAAGCTTGTCGCAATATTTAAGTATTCATATTTACTTAGTTTGAATTTTTAAAAACTAAAATCAATCAGGTCGATTTATTTATTTTACTTGTTTATCTACACAGGTAAATCTCGCGACAAGCTTTTATATCATATAAATTGTGTAATGACGTTATAAGTTGATAGTAAAAAAAGTTTTAAAGGAAAAGTTTATTTTATTCTTTTTAGCGCGTTTAAATAAAAGCTTGATCTTAAAAAAGTTTTTTTACTTTTAATTTATTTTTTACTTTTTAGTTATAGCTGGACAGGTTTCTCAGTCTGTTCAACTCATTGAACGCTGGTTCGCCTATCCCTGGTTTAGATGAATTAATTCTCGCAAAAAGGTATTAGACTAAAAACACAATTTTTTAAAATCCGTAATTTTTAAGCAATTTTTTCAATCTTCGTGCAGATTTTGGGTAACATTATTCTACACACAAAAAAAAAAAAGGTTTAGTGAGGTTATCTTCATAAATGACAAAGTTATTAAATGTTTAATTAAAATTTTGACTATTTTTGAAAAACTTAAAGAATATATTATTTATTTGAAATATTTTGTAGATAAGGGATATATTTCTCTAACATATTAGAAGATAATTTTAGTTATTTATTAAAAAACTTCAAAAGGCATTTAAATATTTGTATTAATCAAAAAAATACTTAAGATTCAAAACGCATGTTGTAATCAAAAAAGAAAGTTTTATCAAATAATGATAATTTTTGGCTGGTCATTGAATATCTTCTGCATAAGAATCTATTTTTTTAATTACTCAGGTCATCTTTAGAAACTTGTGATTTTGAAAAAATAATTAACCATCGCATTATTTTTATACAGTAACGAACTTCTATTTTGGGAATTTCTCTAATTTAAGAACTTTTTCCTGGAACCAAGCACATATTACTCTTTTCATCGTAAAACAACTCCAAATAGCGAAGTGCATTTCCTATTTAACGAAATGTTTCTTCTAAGATTCGATTTTTTTCTCTCTTTATTTTTAAAATATTTCAGGTCATTTTGCAAACTATTCTCTTTTGGCACATTTTATGAATATAAATAACCTTGAGCTGGTTTTACAATGTGCCTAACTCATCTAGAGAAACAAAATTGCCGTAATTTTTCAAACAAAAAAAAACTCAAATAAAATTAACAGATTCTATTTGTAATTAAATTTAAGGACACATGTCGTAGTGTGTGTTTAGATTACTGGTGATAAAATGAGGTATATTTAAATCACTTGTAGGCTTAAAATTATAAAATTTCTTTAAAAAATTACTTCATTTTATTACTTGTATAAAATTATTTTTTTAATCGAAAATATATTGCATTTCTAGATAATATTTTTCTCTTATTGTTTTCCTAGCGGATTCCTTTTTGATGGGTAAGATACATAAAAAAATGATCTTTCCGATTCTGTAATTATTTTTTTTCTGAATTTCATAAATTAAAGTTAGATAAATTTTTTAAAGAATTTCTTCAATACTCCATCTCAGTTTAACTTGGCAGAGTTGAGAAAGGTATACAATGTACCAATCTACTTGAAAAATAGCTCTACTTTTTTGTTTTGAATTTAAATTCAAGGAAATAGATAGAAATTTGTAAACAATTTGCATACGTTGTAGAAATGTAATTATTTTTTAGACAGAGTTAATTAATACTGTCAATAGTGCAACGTTATGAAATTCCAGTTTGGCTGAAAACTGATTTTCGACGCCAACTTTTGTCATTGTTGTAACAATAAAATTATTACAACAATGCAGATATATCCAAGTTGGCGTCCAAAACTAGTTTAACGTTTTTAATTAATATCTCTTTAATTAATTGCAATATCGGAATATAAATTGTCAAAACATGCATTGTCATCCAAACTAAAGGTGTATACAAAATTTCAGCTCAATGGGAGGAAGATATCAGCTTCAAAATTCAGTTGCAAGATTCCACCCGAACAAATTACATACATACATACATTGTAAGTTAAATAAAAGCTTTTAAAATAGGTAATGATTTGTCTTTGTTAACTACTTTCTGGATGTAGTTCTTGATTCAATAAAGTGTGCAAAAAAATAAATAAATAAGAAAAACTGTTCTTTCTTCAGATCGCTGAATTTCATTTGCGTCGAAAGAACAATGTTTTACCTTACTTGGTATTTCTTTTGGTATTCTTGGTAAAAGAATTTATTATCAGAACAGTTTTGGTGACCTTTAGGCAAAGGAAAAAGAGAAAAGCGATAAGGGAATAAAAATAAATGCAGAAGTTACAAGAAATGTTTGTATATGTATCTTTCTACCGAAGCGGGGACAATTCTGCATTAGTTTACACAAGTTTTATTCATATGTTCTTTGATCAACAAAAGCGTTAAAGAAATGGAAATAAAATAGTCAATTCCTCACTATTTATTTGTATTCGCATGCCCCAGAGTAGAAAAAATATTGTTTCTAAGAAAATTCATTCAAAAAGAGTTTGTGGTGGGAACCACCGGAGCTTAGGTATAAGTACTGACCGTCTCAAAATTAACAACTTTGAGGAAAGTGTTCAGCAATTATTGCATCATTTTGTATTTATTCTGCTTTTTGTAATAAATGACGTGTGTGTTGTTTTCCCTACGACGGTATTCTGCTTGTGGGAAAATTCAGCTTTTCTTCACTCTTCCCAGTGTGAACAATGAGATTATCGCAACCAAAGAACATGTGACGAAGGTTATTATATCGGTGTCTTATCGCTGTTCGCGGAAAATATGATATCGCCAAGGGAGCATCGAGAAGGCTTGAGGTCCGTTCTTCCTTGACATCAGAGTTCACTGACTTGTTTGTTGACTGCGATAAGAGTGGAACTTTCTAGTTATAAGTTTAAGGAGAGCGTTTTCAACTACTGTAAAAAATCAGTTACAGTATTTCTTTGTGTATATCTTACCGGCAAAGCATGAAATGCCGGCATTGTATAGTATGCCTAGGCATTGTGTAGAATGCCTGACGTTCTAAGGCAAAGTATGTAATATAAGATTTATTAGATACTTTGCCTAGGCATTGTATGGAATGCCGAAAGTTATTTAGGTAAAATATGAAAAAAAGTCAAGAGATAAGGCTATTATATTAATGACGTACATCTAACAAAATAATGAGAGTGCCATTAAAAAAAATTATTCAAAACACGTAAAGGAAAATAAAAGTCGTACCAAACAAAATTTATGTCTTTCTTATTAAGGAAAACAAAATTTTCATAGAAAAAAATTAAGAAATTAAAATAAACCTATTTGTTGCAACATGGAATGACATTTTGAATTACATTTCAGTACATTTTTCACGCAAAAACAACTGTTATGTTGGTACTTTGTTTTAAATATACATTCGACGAATCCTTGGCTGCTTCCCTTGAACTGAGCCATTACAACTAACAGGAGGGATATTTCGTGGTCAGGAATATCTTTATTTCTAAGGAAATTCATAGGGCACAAAGTATAGTTATTATATAGAGAGAGAGAGTGACACACACACACACAACGGCCACATTGAGTTAAATATACATTTATTTAGGGGAGTTATTTACAAGGGATGGATAAAAGTAATCGAAACATCGTTTTTCAGGTAAGTCTTTGGATTCCACGAGGCGTTTCGTTGCTGCGTCTCCGTCTCTTTTTCCTGTTATCGCTCCTCACCGTCGTCTCTCTCCCGCTCAATCGTTCTATTCGTCTCTCGTTTACTCGTTATCCTCGAACCGCCTTGTCAGCTAGGTGGCGCTCTCTTGGCATTACGTCATTAAGGAATATAGGAAGGATACAATAAAGTGCTCATCCATTCCTACATATATACATAAATTATGATTCCGCATATCCTTTTTTTAAAATTCCTTCAGAAGTTCCATGTCGATAGAACCCAGCCTATTTCCCACTCATTACAAGTGCCAATATATTGCCATTCGAGGGAGTGAATATGAACATCGCACTGTTCAGCAACTCTAGGGCATTTAGCGACAAGTCTCGTAACTCTGAACCATGGTAAAATGACGCGGCTGACACTTGAGCTGGCACCCACTCTCCTAACTACCACACCACAGCAACGGGTGGACGTTTGATCTCTCGACAGATTAAACGGGCATCACTTCCCTACATGACGTGTCTTCAGCGGTATTAGGCTCGAATTGCATTGGCATTCAGAAAAAAAATCAGATTTCATTACAATACCTTTCTTTTTTAATAATTTTCTGTTTTTTCTGGTAAGGGTCACAAAGGTGGTTGCACAATTCAATATCAGAACGTGTAATATTTCTGTATTGGTTGGAAAAATTTTTCTGAATTCTATCATGTCCTCAGAATCTGTGACGTATAGCAGTGCTTTCCAGACTTTTTATCTTTTGGACCGATCAAAATTTTTTAATTTTACCGCGGCCCCACTGAGGGTGGGATGTTTATTATTTATATTTTAAATTGTTTTGATTTCAGGGTTTAATTGTCTATTTAAACATGCCTTCAGAATAAAATTTAGCTGCAGTTAAAATGAATATAAAGTGATATTACATGAAATATAAAGTGATTCCCACGGAAAGTCACACAAGCCAGAGAGAAATACACCCCGGTAAATAAAATGAAAATAATTGAATGCTCCTTGAGTGGACCAATGTCATAGGATCCACGGACGGGGGGGGGGGGGTCCCTGCTGTTTGGTACTGACGCCTTCTTTAACAGGTTAAATGAGTAACTTTTATTTCCCACCAACAACGCATAGCTATTCAGCAACCGGTAGTCATTTTGTACATCAGTTATTATCTGCTAGTAAATAATTTGTTAAGAATATTTTTTTTGCAGCATTAACTTGAATTTTGGATCAACTCGTCGTTGAATAGTTGTTTCATGCCAGGGGTCGGCAATCTTTTAACTGTGGCATGTCAAATCAATTTACCAATATAGTTCAGAGTACTACACAGATGAAACGTGCGTATTAGAAACAATTCAAAAATTGATAAATTTGTTGAATAGTGCCACTGAGATTTGTTCGGCGTGGGTTCAAAGTTTCGTATTTTGCCACGCAATATTCAAAACAAATCGGAGAAGTATTTCATACTTTGCCGGTTTCTCATTAGACATTCAATTTGCGATATAAGAATCCTTTTATACATTGCCGGATAGTTTTAGGCATTCTATTGAATGCCGGATTTCATACTTTGCCAGTAACATATAAACATCGATTTGTCTTCATGTGGTTATTTGTTCATCGTCATCTATTTTAATGAATCTTATTATTTTAATAGATGGAGTTGTCGTATATTTTTTTCCTACTCTAACATTCAACATAATGTTAAATTATTTATCATAATTTTGTTAAAATATAATTTTATGTGAGATTATTAAAACAGTCTTAATTTTTTATGAAACTTTTTTTTTTCTGATTTAAAATGTAGGGGAAATTACAGGCTAACGATTTTAAAAATTTACTAAACTTTGTGTGGCTACGTTACTTTATACATAATTTACATTTCTATACACCAATTGCATGAATATCGGGTTAAAATTTCAACAATATTGTACTGTTTTTGCTGAGTTTTTTAACAATGGTTAAAAATATTTCGTTACAAAAATAAGTTATTTCGATTATATTTAAAAATTTAGTAATATACAATTTGTACTAAATTGTAAACATTTATTTTTCATTTTATTTAAATTGAGAAATGCTGTTGATATAATATCTTGGAAGCGAAAATTACATGAAAACATGTCTCTAAAAAAATGCTACTTAGAATATAGCATCGCGGCCTAATTCTCCATGATGTGTTGATGGAATGTGCTGTTTAACATTTATGATATTTCAATAAACAAAATATACCTGACTTAAACTAAAATTTTTCTTTGTAAAAGAACAAAATGTTAATTCATGTGAGACTAAGAAAATTTTTTATTTTTACGGAAATTTGCAAATTTGTTCACTTTTCTGCAGAAAGATTGTGGCCATTTCTTCAGAAAACCGAATAATGTGCTGTAAGAATGAATAGTCTTTCAGTATGCTAAACGGGGTTGACCTTGACAGCGAATTTATCTTACTAAAACGAGATTTTCCGAGAAAAATCTGGAAGAATTTTTAAGTATTGCCTTATAAGAGTTCTAGAATATGTTTCCAGCCTATAAAAAGAAGATGCAGCGAAGCAATATTGGTATGTCAAAGGTTAAGACGATATGGTACCCTACAAATCATTAAACTGTCGAAAAAGTTTTTTTTTTTTTTGGTTTATTTGATACCCCAAATCTTTATAAATATGCATGCAAAATTTCAAAGCTTTACCTGCATTTTTCATTAAGTAATGAAGCAATGTTTGATGTTAAACAGCAACTACCACGCCTACATTTCAGATTATCTGCTAGAAAAGGGCCTGATAAAAAATGAGTTAACTATTTTTCTAATGCGCATCAATGAGATTGACATTATATATGCAGTAATAAATCATTTTAAGAAATAATTGTGCAATTCATGCAAAAATTCTAGTTTGTGAATTATTTACTGGAAGATCAAATGGATTTGTGGTCAAGATTTAAAAGTCGTGCGTGCTTTTCATGATATTATCATGAATGAAATTAAAACTTCAAAACGGATTCTCCCAAAGCAAAAATACTAAATCTCATTTTGATAACACAGATAATTAAAAATCTAATTCGCAAAGAACAGAAAAACTCTCCCATTTTTATATATTTGTTTTTGGTGATATATACATATCCCATGTGTGCGAGATTTAACACTTTTATTATTAAAATATTTTAAAATATTTATTTAACCGCTTAACAGTTTCGTTTTTCTGCCATATTATGTCCAAAAATAAGCACATTTTTTAGAAACAATTTTGTATTCAAATCGATTGTATAAACTCAAATCCACAGTCAAAATTGTTACAAGTATTGCGTTTATTAATTTATTTAAAATTTTTAATTAAGCGAAAAAATGGCATTTTTAATTAAAGTTGGCTTTTTTCCGAACAACTAACTGAACTGTAAAGAACATTTTACAGGAATGGAAGCGAGAGAAAGAGCATGCAATATTTTAATACTTACATTTTATTTCAAAAATCAGCTTGTGTATAGTAAATTTTAAAGCATGGAGATAAACAAAGTCCAACATCACAATCAGGACAAAAATATCTTGTTTCTCTTCTGATCCTTTTTCCGCTCTCGTTCCGTTTTGAGCAACACACAAAGCATTGCCTCGTCGGTCTCAATTTCTTTTCGGTGGCAGGAATCACTTCTAAAAAGTGTCTTTCCATCAATCGTAAAGGATTGGGCAAAATTCCTGGTCGTCCTATTCTTTCATTTACTGTTCCATGCCTTTCAATCAAGCGAGCAACTAAATCTAGTCTAAAATTCAAATGGGAGTATTTTCCGCCGTGCTTCTGGTACAAAACAAAAGCATTCCCCATTGATATATCAAAAAGGTGGAAGAATATTTTTTTGTAGTATTTTTTTCCTCTCTTCTTTATGATGGGATAATTGGTAAGATGTTGATCTAGTCTGTCTACACCTCCCATTGTATTGTTATATTCCATTACTACTTGTGGTTTTTTTCAGACCTCATCATTGTGAGATGGCACTTCAATCATTTCGGGATTATGTATTGTAGATAAAAGACTTACAACCTTCTTATCCATCCATTTGATGATACACACTTTTCCTCTTTGGAAAGCACGGACTTCACCTTTTTTTAGTTTTTTTTATTGCAGTTCCTTTGGAACGTCTTTCCTGTTGAGTTTGAGTGTTCCATACATATCTGTTTGTTTGCTAAGAAGGATATCTACCAGTTCTGGAGATGTGTAATAATTATCTGTCGTTAGGCAATATCCTTTATTCAATAGTGGCTGCATAAGTGTCATCACAACTTGAGATGACTTGCACAAATATGGGTAATTATTATCGAAAAGTGTGTCGTTTCCAGTGTATATAATAAGTTGATATACATAACCAGACTTTGACTCGCATAACATAAAACTTTTTATACCGAATCGTGATCTCTTTAGTGGTATATATTGCTTCCAGTGCAGTCGTCCTTTGAAGAGCATTAAGCTCTCATCTATTGTTACATCTCTTTCAGGTGTCATGATTTCTTGATAACGTGCATTCAAGTGTTTTATTACAGGCCACAGTTTTTGTAATTTCGGACACTCATGTGTTTTAGCATCAAATTTCGCATCATCGGAAAAATGTAAATATCGATGAATTAGGTGAAAAAGACGGTAAGACATAATTTTTGAGAAAAATGGCGTTGAAGTTGAATCTCGCCTATTCCAATATAGTTCAATATCAGGTTTTTTTTACAATCCCTTGCAAAATATTCAATGCAAAAAACACTTGAATTTCGTTTTTTGATGTTGGTTCCCACTTTTTTGCTCTACTATTTCTTCGAAGATTACAGTTTCGAATACTTCGATCTGCATATTTGTTGGTTTCCGAAACTATCACTTCAAGTAGGTTATCATCGAAGAAAATATCAAGAAACTGTAGAGTTCTGTCACTTAAATCAATATTCAAATGGATAGCAGGATTCGCTGTGAAAGGAAATCATGGTGGTGTTGGAGGAGGATTATTGATATCAATTTCGCAAAAGTTCCGAACCTGAGTTAGGTCATCCGAACTTTCCGTTTCTTCGCCACTAGAGAAGTCCGATAACGAACTTTCACAACTGCCTGAATCACATTTAGCGAAATTTCCGATTCACTATCTGATCCAATATCAGAATTATATTCTGTAATAAGCCGCTCACTATCACTCATTGTAACACAAAATGAGGAAAGAAAGTATTCGCAACGCGTGATACAATAAACTAAATTTGCACTTTTTCCCGCGTAAAGCAGTAAGACCAGATGAAACAGGTTTACACTTATTTTGAAAGCCAGTCTTTACTGGACAACTAGAGCCATCTATTAGAAGCAATGGAAACTAAAAAAATGAGAAAAAGCCGGGCAAATCAGTGGATCGGCGTAAAAAAACATGCTGCCCGAGCGGCGCTCGGGAAAATCAGAAAAAACCCCTTTCGCTGCACCCGAGCGGTGTTCGGGCAAAACTGGTAAGTGGTTAAACAAATACACATATACAGTTCTTAGATTTTGATGTATTTTACCTTTAAATTACTATTTAATTTTGCTTTTATTCGTGTACAATATTTAACATGCGAAGGCTTTTAAAATCATGGAAATAAAAAATAAAGGCATAAACATCTTTTTTAAATTTTGTGCATTAGCTCTGAGCATGGAATTAGCTCTGAAGTCTGTGTATTTATTTTTTATTATAATTATTAAGATAAAGTTTTATGAAATATTGATCTTTCATTTGTTTTTTTCTATATATTCATTATGGCAGTATACCGTTTAATTGTTCTACATTTGTGCAATTTTTTATGGTAAGTATTTTAAAATAAGCTAATTAACATTTCATAAGAGTTTCACACTATTCGATGAATATTATATCATGCTATTCATGGAATGAAAACTTCAAACACATATTTATCCATGTTGAAATTTTGTACATATTCTGTTATTCAAAGCCCTAAGGCTTTTTTGATGATTGAAGTATGGGGTTGAAATTTTTTATACGTGTTCTGAAATGTATGTTATGTTTTGTAAAACTGTGCGTTGAATTAGCTCTAACATGTTTAGTACTTTTTCTAAAAAATTTCAAAATCAAAATTAATGTTTTTTTTTTTGGAATTTTTGGAAGTTTAACAATAAAAAAATTACGAAAAAAATTAAAGAGTAGCAGCAGAAAAATCCCATGCACAGTTTTATGTAGTATACTATAAGGTACTTGGAAAAAAATTTTAAAGAAAAGACATCTTTAAAAAAGCCTTAGTGATTTAAAAAATGCTTAAGAAAGCTAAAAAAAATTTAATTTTACAAACATTTAGCCACAAATTAAAAAAATTTTGCATGGAATTATTATTAAATATTAACCTTTATGAAATACAATTAAAACCAAATTTTAAATATTAAAAATAAAAAAATTGTGAAAATGGTACCATATTGCCTTAATACGGATTGTGAATTTCTGTTTTCTCATGCAACTTTAGTTTTTTACATTTTCTATATATGTGTGAACTTTACATGTGAACTTTGTATGTGAATAGTAATTTTTCACTATTAAAAGAAAATTTGTTTTTACTAGATTGACCTAGGATAAGTTTTGAATTGCTCTGAAAGAAACTGCGCTTGTTATTTTGAAAGAAAAATTTACTGACCTCAGTTTGAAAACATATCAAACATATAACAATATACACTAAAATATATATTTGTAAATTTTAACTGTATATTTAAGTATATTGTTTGGAAGTTCCAAGAAAAGTATCACATGATGCTGATTATAAAAATAAGTTCTGCAAAACAAGAAAATAATAATTATTTAAAAAATAATACGATATGAAATAATCATTTAGTTTTAAAGTATTTTTGTTTTTTACACGTTTTGTTAAGTTCTATTGATGATCGAATATGAATAATTAATGTATTGAATAATTTAAAAAATTATATTCTGTAAATAAGAAACATTTATCTTACTTGTACTTCTGTATCATTTCATCTTTTCTTAAAATGTTTTAATCACATAAAAGAACTTCAATAAGACTCCACGTATTTAAAGATTCAAACTAAATTTTTTCTAGGATTTATTTAGCATAACCATCGGTGTTATTTAAAATCACATCTTTTATATTTTTATTTAAAATTGTTTCTTTTTTCAATTTCTTCGTAAGAATGCTTAAATAAAAAAGTTATAAAAGTGTGGTAAAAAATTTTATTTACATTTTGACGATGAAAGATGTATAGTAAGTATTAAGTGAATAAAAATGATAAATTTAAAATAAGTGTTACTATAAGTGTTCAAACTATAATCCAACCTTTTCCAAATACTTTTGAGCACGATGCCGCACATAGTTGGTGACATCTCTCGGAGTAGTTACGGGAATTTGCTTGACAAGCCGTTTTAATTTTATAGAGCAGTTTCTCTAGTATGTGCTAGTTCTTACTATACACCACTTTCTTGAGGTAACCCCATAAGTAAAAGAGACCACATCACTTTGGAAACAAAATGTGCATCATTTTTAACCAACGTGAGGTACTTTGGTGGTATCTAAGAAAGCCAGTAACACAGCCTCCGGACAGGAGCAATCACTTTTTTCTAGTGGTATGTTACGTGCTTTCGAACCCATAGGTCGCGGGTTCTAATCTTCCACGTTGGTGACCTTGGCTGAAAAGAAAAACGCAAACCTTCTAATGTGTCGTGGCGCCATCTCCCCGCAAGAAGCGCAAGCAAAAGTCGTCGGACCACTCGACGCAGCAAAGCAAAGTCTTCAGACTCACTTGATGCAGTAGTAACAACTCCCACGCTCGCCATAACAACAAATATCTCGTTCGTTCGCTTATCCACCGACTTACTGGTGGGGGAGTACTGTGGTGGTATCTAAGTAAGCCAGTAACACAGCCTCCGGACTGCAGTGATCACTTTTGTCTTGTGATATGTTACATGCTTACGAATCCAAGGGTCGCGATTTCTAATCCAGCTCAATACCATTTACAAAATTCATTTCGGTGTGATGACAATTGCAGTACATAAACTTTCCATTTTGCTCTTTGTGCAAAAGATCAACGCTAGCCCTACTCATACCTGTTTCATGTGCCTATTGTGATATCGATTCTTCTGGTGACCATGCGAATGAATCTAACACTGAAACCAAAGACACTTCACTTCTTGATGTTCGTGGCCGGCCTGATCATCCCTAATGTATGTACTTTATTATTCCATAAGTTTCAAATTTATCGCGAAGGCGAAAAATGATTAAGCCTTTTGATGGTTCCGTTCTGTTTTGTAGCCTCCAATTTCGTTGTGCTTTGCTGATAGTTTTGAACTTTCAAAACCATTTCAAAATATTTTTTCGCTGCTTGAAATCAGATGTACTACACAATAATTTGCAGCTTCCTGGTTTAACTCTTGGTTAACAATATTAGTATACTTCAAGGTTAATTTCCTGTTTTTATTTTTTTAGCAACAAAAAAAGATATTTCCAATAAAATTCGATAATTTACCTCCCCCCCCTCTTTTCTATCTTTATTTATTTATTTTTCACTGCTGCTTTCTTCTTTTATGTTTCTTAAAAAAAATGGAGGAGGACATCTCGAAAAAAGTAACCCTCCTTTTGTTGTTGTTGTTGTCGTATCCTTCCCGCAGGGAAGGAATGAAAGTTGCCATTGCCTGTGAGACAGGTTGGACTTCTTAACGATAGATGGCGACACCACCTATCTCCATCTCCACAATTTTGGCATGGAACTGAAGGGGAGGGAAATATTCTCCAGCCACCTGCACTCGCGGTTTCTGCTGCGACCGCCCACAAGACTTTTGGACCCCCTAATTTAACGAGCACGTACTCCGTCTATACTCGGTGGTATTTAGTGGCATCGGGCATCGAACCCAGGCCCTCCGGTCTGGTGTCCGATGCTATAACCAGTAGGCTACCCACGGCCCCTCCTTCTAGTGATGTGAATCATTTCCTTTTCTTTAAAATGAAGGACTAAATGGTGAAAAAATATCAGCAGGAAGTGTGGTGACATCACAACTGAAAATTTAATTCCAAAGAAAAACTTTTTTTTTCAATATTATTATTATTTATGCTTCCCTGCTTTTTTTTTTTTTTTTTTTTGGTCTTTATATTGCATTTGTTTTGTATAATTTTATTATTTCTTTTGTATTTGTAAGAAGGTAGGAATTGCTTAAAATGTAAACTTTGATTTTTTTGAAGTAAAGACTGAACGTGAGGGTGGTTGTTTTCCGAAGGATCGGATGTAGCTCTAAGCCTTTGTCGGGTGAGCTCGGTTCCTTTGGGCGTTCATCATCATCATCGCACTATGAGATATAACCATCCCTACTAAAACACTAGCGGCATCTGTTGCTGAGCCATTGTTGATCACGTCCAAATACTAATGCCAAAGGTTAATACCAACTTTTAAAACTTTATCCTATATCCAATGTGATATCAAACTTAAGACGTTAACCCAGTCGTAAAGTATGTACATATTTTTATCACCCTGTATATGCAAAATTAAATATGGAAGTAGAAATAACCCATCCGTCTTGAAAGAGAAAGGTCGAAACTGCATGAACAAAACAAAACTAGCTTGAAATCTATGCCAATACGATAAAAAGACATTTTAAATTATTTAACTAAATATTTTTATTTATCTTTCAAAAAATAAAGTAGGTAATATTTTTAATGATAAAAATATTTTTGTGTGTGCATAACTGTCTAAATGGGTTATATTCATGTGACGTCATAGTCACATCTTATCGACAATTACGTGTTTCTAGCCAAATAATTCATAAATTCATATGACGTCATAGCTACATGATAAATGGAATAATTTGTTTCCAGCTAATCAGCTCAAGCCCTTCGCTGTCTTGACAAGTTTTGCTCTTTACAGAAACTTTGGGAGAGAGTGAACTAATAGTAGGAATTGAAAAAATATATATACGCACATAAGTAAGCAAAATACACAATTTAAAAATGCATGTATAAAATAAATTTTTTTTAAATTTTAAAATGTTTCTGGTGGTTTTTTAATGAAATTTTACCAACAAAACAACAAGTACCATTTCGTTTAATGTCAATTTTGAATTCAATGGAGAACACATGATTGTCTCTCTCACGTGACCGTCATAAATTGAGACCATTCTACGAATTTTTAGAATTAAATGCATTCTTTTTTTCTATTGTGTCGAGCTATACATATTTAACTTGAAGATTTGAAATCTATCTCATAGATTTTATGAATTTACTCATTAAATGTACATTAATATAATATGATTTAATTTGGTTATTGTTTCAAGTTTTTATCTAAATCTTTAAAGGTATTAAGGTGAAACACTGCTTCAATGAAATTTAAATGCTCGCCTACAATATATTTTAAAGCCTAAGAAAATAATAAATCTTGCATTTAAATTTTGTTTAATCGTCAGTTAAATGCTAAAACTCAAAACCTCTTCTCTCTGCAATCTCTCTTATATTCTTCCCTGAAGCCTAAGACTTTGCGAGGAACATTTCTTTCGAAATCTTATGTATGCCTCCAGCATTTTAAATACGATATTTTCCCACTGACTAAGAAAGAATAACTTTCTGTCTGTATATTTATTCGCAATGGCAAAGCTGTCCTTTTATAAAAACACAAAGTCTCCCATTTTGTTACGAGATTCAAGAAAGGAATCAAATTTATTAATCGTGTCAAAACTCTCATTTTATTACCTCAAAATATTTCAACGCGAACCGAAATATGTCTAAGTTTAGGAATATAAATTTCCGCCACTAAATTTTAGAAATTTTCTCTTATTCTTATACAAATTGTGATAATAAATGTTAACATATTCTACTTAACATGAAGCTATTAGATGTAAAGGATTGATTTATATGTAATAATATAATATTAAAATTCCTTTTTTTAATTCAATTTCATAGCTTACTGATATTTTTAATCGCTTCAATGGAAGAGGGCTTTTTCAGTCGCGTTTTTCTTATCTCTTCTCTGAGGCTACTTATGGCATTGTTCTATATGAGGCTTTGAGAAAAAACCTGGATGTATTCAATTGGGAATTATTCTTGAAATACAGCCTTAGTAAATAGGGGAGCGAGGGCTTAAGAGGATTACTGCCGATTGGCACAAAGTTTTAATGTATGCTAACAGAATAAGTAGAAGTTCTCAAGTTATTAATAGTCTAACAATGATAGTAATTTTAAAAAAATACAATTTTTTTAAGAATCTTTTTCTGGAGTCGAGCAATACATCCTTCAAATTTACTTGGTAGATATAAATATTTTAAACAGATTTAAATACATTTAAACAGATATAAATATTGTTATATACATTAAGATCGGTTGGGTAAAACAGTTACTGCATATAGAACACTATTATAGAGAATCGACCCAGAATTAAAGATTTCTTGAGCGTGAGGTGACTCAGTGACCTGCACACCCACTTCCGGGTTAAAAGCTCCATTTTACTGACGAATAAACTTAAAATGACGCCATGAACACAGCAAAACAAGCAGCGGCGAAACATAACAGAAAGAGACACTAGTATGATAGCAATGCACAAAAGCATCCCTTGTTCGCTCTGAAAATCTAAATTTTTTTACAGGTTTCGTCAACAGGAATCTTTTAAAATCATATGAATTTTAGTAAAGTCTTTTGTAATGAGTCGCAATCGTGCATCATCCGCGTATTCTATCATCTCGTTTTTAAAATTGCTAACGTTGCAGTTTTTAAGAGATACATTTGTAGTTACTTCCCGTTAGATGGGTAAGCTAAAAATTATTTTTCGATGTCTGGAAGGGCTCAAGACCTAAATGAATTAAAATGCCTGGAGAGAAAATTTAAGTGCATTATTACAATAACGCAAGAGTATTTTGATTTATTTATGTATGTATGTATTCTTGTAATTATATATTGTTTGTTTTTCAATCTTCTTGAAAAGGACTTTCCTTAATTCATTTTAATCCGGAACCCTTCAAGTTATCACGTGATAATTTTATGTATACGCCTAATGGGAACCATTTCTTTAACTGCAACTTTAGCTCTTAAAAAGTGCCGTGTCCTCAATATTCTTGGTGAGATAATGGAATATTACATCAGCCACCGGATCTGACCAATCAGCGAGAGAGGAATCATGAGACCCGGAAATCATGAGAGTAATGAAGGATCCTTAGAAATGAATGGAAGAATGTTTTTGTCCTTTGTAAGACTTCGTGTTTTTTGTTGCTACCTTATGTGTGTTAAGCACGCTTGTTTGCTTAATGCATTATAAAAAATATTAAATAAATTCATAACTGTAATCGCTATGTCAAGAAGTCAAAACATCAAAGTAATTTATATCACATTTAAAGAGTTGGGAAGTAAAATTGTTAAAATTTTGCAAATTAATTTGTAGTACTATAATAATTTCTTAGGATGTTTTTATGTGTTTTCTCTTCTAACTTCAGTAATATAGAGAAATAAAGTAAAGTTTCCCGTCTTGAAATGTTAATCTTGCTGTTTTAGACCCAAGTTTAAAAGTTAACTGATGCATTAATATATATATAGTTATTTTACTTTACCATGTGTACATATAACGCAAATAATGCACTAAATATTTATTATTTGTTATTATTGGTATTTTTGTATGGAAAAGCATTAAAATATTAATATTACTCATATAATTTTGATATAATTAATTTTTAAATAATAATATAAAATCTTTTTTAATTTTATTGTATAAATTATTTTAAAATTTTACAAAACAGTATTAGTACTAATAGGCCTTTTCCTGGCAATAATTGTGATATTGTTCATAGATTCCTGAAATTATATAAACATTTTTAAATGTTTTTATTGGTATGTAAAATTTCCACTCATTATGTACTTGAAACATATATCCATTAGATTCCTTATAATTGTGGAATGCATGGAAGATGTAGCATAGTTTGCTAAGCATAAAATTGGTTCTAACCCCACGAAGCAGTCTTTAATCTCCTATATTTATAGATATTATAATATTCACTACAGAGTCCATGTCTAACATTAAATTTTAAATCTTGTATGTATTTAATAAAAATAAATGAAACAAAAACATTCGCAATGAAATTTAATGCAAAATTTTCAAGGTTTTGAAGAAAAAAAAGTTCTTGGAAAATGAACTGATAGTTTTCTTTCTTCTTTATTTATTTTTGTCTTTTATAGCATCAAATTGCTCGATGGTGTCCATTTTATTATTCATTTCACCCTTCAAATGAGAATCTAAGCAACTGCGCATATTTTTCATGATATTGCTCATTTTGGATGACTCGGGAACAGGACATGCATTATATATTCCTTTTTCGTCGGCGGAATCTGCATCAGTGATATTTTTTGAGCTTTCAATAAAATCTAAAATGTCTTTTTTTTCTATAATTGGAGCTACACACACATTATCATCAACTGGAATTAATTCTTCCGATGATGAATCTGCGTGCCTGGTGTTTTCGGCATTTTTTTCATTCCCAGAAAAGAATTCTTTTCGTGTTAAGCGATTTTTGTTTCGTGTTAAAAGAAGAAATATGCATGAAAATACATAGTAGTTTGTCTTGATTGTTGCATAATTTCGTGTTTACTAATATTATGTTTTCAGCGTTTTCGAGTTAAACGAATACACACAGACGAGAAAAAATCCGATCACCAAGAAAAATTATTGTAGAGCAATAAAATTTGGACAGCGCAATTTTCTACTTAACATGCTTAATTGATTGAATTTTCAAGATCTCATGTCAATTTGAGCTCAAGAAAATACATTTCAAATGTGAAATACTGTTACATGAATAGCCATATATTTCAATGCAAGCGTGTATGCATTGTGTTATATAGGTGTCGAATGTCTCTTTGAGGCATGGAGTTTCATGCTTGTTGTACTTGTTACAATACTGGGACGGTCATTGCTGGCTGTGGATAATGTTGGAGTTGTCGTCAAATGATACCTTATGCGTGCTCAGTTGGAGAAATATCTGGTAATCTCGCAGGCCAAAGTAACATGTCAACTCTCTGTAGAGTGTTGGAGTGTTGACATGTTGACTCATGTATGAAGCCCAGCGTTATCCTGTTGAAAAACTCCCCCTTGAATGTTGTTTATGAATGGCAGTACTGTAAGAGGAAATACCAGTTAGGATAACCACGAGAGTTTTCCTGCTGTCATTAGAAATTGCTCCGCAGGCCATGACTCCAGATGTAGATTCAGTGTGTCTTGGGCGTAGAGAATTTGTTTTCAGGGGTTCCCCATGTCTTCTGACCAACTCACAGTCAATACTGGCACCAAGGCGAAACCTGCTTTAATCAGAAAACACAACAGATCTCCACTCTATCCTCCAGTGAGCTCTGCCTTGACACCACTGGCGTCGCAAACGGCAATGGTTTGTAGTCGGGGGAATAAATGCAACAGGGTGCCTAGTTTGCAGCTGTCCTTGAAGTAACCGGTTTCTAACAGTTCGTTGTGAAGCTCAATTTTTTGCCGTAGACGCAATACGATGCACCACAGGCGTACGCCGAAATGGCGGTCTTCCTTCTCAATAGTGCCACTTGGGCAGCCGAAAAAAGTCTTCTTGAGGCAGTACCATCCTTTGACCAATGATTCCAACAATCATGCACAGTGGATATATTCTGGCCAAGTCTTTATGAAATATCGCGGAAAGAAAATCCGCCTTCTTCTAAGCCCTCTACACGACCTCGTTCAAACTCCGTGAGCTGTTGATGAAGGAGTTTTCGTTATCTTAATGGCTGACATTAACTAAGTACGTCAAATCTCGGAGACAAATAATGTTCACGAACTTACCGGCTGGCATTTAAGGCAAACATAATTTGTGCAAGTTCTGAGTGCCAATACTAGCGCCACATTTAAGCGCAAAATTTGTATCGATGTCATCGTTCAGATATACAAACACGTCTCCCAAGTTTTGTTTACTTAACATAAGTCTTTCTTGGTGTTGGGATTTTTTTCAGTCAGCATATATATATCTATATATATATATATATACTCAGTAGTCAAAACATTATAACCACCCCTACATTTTGCAATGAATTCGCCTGGTTGACGTGGAAGGCACGTGATCAGGTGGAAGTGGTATTTAACTGCTGCTGGAGAGTCTGCAGAATCATTCTTTCACTTACTTTTGTGTGTGACGGGAAAGACTGCGGATCTAAGCGACTTTGATAGAGGGCAGATTGTAATGTCTTGAAGGCTCGGAACAAGTATTTCCGAAACTGCACGACTCGTAGATTGTTCGCGATCTACAGTTGTTAGTACTTATGCAAAGTGGATGAATGACGGTGAAACCAGCAGTAGACGACATGGTGTTGGAGGTCCACAAGCTATCAAAGAAAAAGGTCATCGGTGACTGTCTCGCATGGTGAAGCAAAAACGGAGCCAGACAGTGGCTCAGCTGACAGCCCAATACAATTCAGGGCCAAGTAGAATAGTATCAGAGCACACTGTTCAGCGGACACTGTTGGATAAGGGGCTACGCAGCAACCGTTCCCACTTTTTCCAGCTGGAAATTTAATCTTCCAACAGGACAACGCTCCGTGTCATAAGGCTAAAATTGTGTTGGAGTGCTTTCAGGAACATGATGCTGAATTCCAGTTAATGTCCTGGCCGCCTAACTCATCGGATCTCAATCTAATATAACACATTTGGGATGCCATGGGACGGCAACTCAGAGTTCAAAGACCCCCCCCCCCAATTTGCAATATCTCGAATTTGCGTGACCGCTGCTTAAACATCCGGTACAATCTGTCTCCGTTCATCTACCAAGGACTTGTGGCATCCATGCCAAGGCGGGTTGAAGCTGTGTTGCGCGCCAAAGGTGGGCCAACTTGTTAATGACAGGTGGTAATAATAAATATAAATTCGAGCATAGGAGCTGTATAGTGGGGTTAAACCAGTTTTATGTTATACAATTCTGTTTCATATTTCAGTGCTAGTAAATAAAGATTGAGAATCTTCATAAGTAAAAAAAAAAAAATCAAATGTTCGATTTGAAAAGTGAAGAGTAAATAATCAAAAGAAAGTGTGTATCAGAAAACAGCTCATTCCCCCTCCCCCAAACAATATCATCATTTTAATATCAAAAACTAAATATAATGAAATTAAAGAATTTAAGTGCCTAAAAATCCCTTGAAGAGTAGAACACTACAAATCCAAAAAATTTCATATAATGTAGTTTCCATTTTAATTTCACTCTATACTAAAATATATGAGAATTTTAAAGTGAAAATTTTTTTCTAAGAAAATAATTAAAATGGTACTCATATAACTTATCGTAAAAACATAAGATTCTTACTTAGATACATTAAATTAATTTAATTTTGATTTTCGACGCACTCTTTCTAAAGCAACATGAGGGCTGTTGCCAAATAATTTTGAATAATGGGCATGGGACGAGGAAGACTCGTCAGCTGTCACCCCTTTCTCCGAACTTCTAAATCTTGCTGAAATATAAAATTAATAAAACATGCATAGCAGCAATTATTTACATTAGAAGCAAAAGTTTTCTTTGTGGAAATATCGCCATCAGTTGATTTAAGAAATTAAAATGTTTACAAATAAATTGGTTCTTATAATATGTTGCTTTAGATACTTTTATTGGTACATATATTTCACGTAGTGCATTTGAGTAGATATATATATTCATTTTCACTAGACCAAATGTGACCTTTGAAAAAATTAATGGTAGTGTGAGAGTTAGGAAATTTAATATTTGGTTTATTTGCGTCACAGCTACTAATTGCAATATTTACTTTGAAGTTGTTTATGTTGTTGTTTCTAATGCCACCTGGTTGACGGTGTCAGATCGAAGCCCACGCAAGGGGCTAGGGGTACGCATGTCGTTAGTTTTGAGCACCGTGCAGGTGACAGTACGATTTGGCTCGGTTCATACACGATAGATGGCGACACCACCTATCTCCACCTCCCCAATATGGAAAGGAACTGGAGGGGAGGGAAATATTCTCCTGTCCCCTGCACCCATGGTTGCTGCTACGACCACCCACAAGATTTTCGGACCCACTGATTTAAAGAGTACGTACTATGTGTGTATTCCAAGGGTATTTAGTGACATCGAGCATCGAACCCAGGCCTTCCGGTCTGGAGTCTGATGCTCTAACCACTTGGCTACCCACGGCCCCGAATTTGTTTATAATTATTATTGTTCATTAGTTCAGAATATGTTATTTGTGATGGAGGGGGCAACACGACCGTTCTCTTTGGTGTTTTCCAACGGACATTTTTCTGCCCTTTCTGGGTGGGGCATATACAGGTATAGGATAAAATAATAGGAACACCTATGAAAAAATGAATTTTTTTAATTAGTAAGGTGTTGTACCACCTTTGGCCTGAATGACTGCTTGCATTGAACGTGGGATTGAAAAATAAAGGTCTTGAACAAAATTCATAGGAATTTTTGCACCCATTCTTCGTGCAGGACAGTCTCGAGTTCAAATAGTGTGCGATGAGGTGGAAACTGAGCATGGACTTTGTTCTCTAAATAACCCCACAAAGGCTCAATGATATTGAGATCAGGGGACTGAGGACACCAGGTTAGATGTTCCACTTCATAATCATGCTCATGTAACGATGTTTGAACACATCGTAACGTGTGAACAGGGGTGTTCTCGTCATGGAACACAGGACGTTCTCCTGGAAAGAGAGTCTGAAGCACAGGGTGAAGATGATCTGCGAGAATGCTTCGATAATGGTCGCCTGTGATCATTCCCTTCAAGACAACGAGAGGCCCCGACCCACGGGAAGATATTGCTGCCCAAACCATCACATAACCCCCTCCATGTTTCACAGTTGGAACCAGGCAATCAACATGAAATGCTTCTGTCGGTGTTCACCAGACGAATACACGTATGGTGGTCTGGAATAATGTAAATGAGGATTCGTCAGACCAGATGACTTGTTCCCATTGCAGTTGCGTCCAGTTTAGGTGGTCTCGGCACCACTTTAATCTCTTTGCAGCATTCCGTCCCGAAACTAACGGTTTTCGAGAGAATAGCTACTCTACCGTGGATGTTCGCAGCATGCAATTCTCGTTGAATAGTTTTCATGGATACGGGGTTTAGAAGGTGGGTGTTAATCTCGGACGTTATCTGCGGCAGTGTAGTCTTGCGATTTCCGGCGACTATCCTCTTCAACACCCATCTATCACGGTCCTTCAACTTCAACTTTCGCCCACTGTTGTGCTTCGCAGAAAACACCTTACCCAGGTTTGTGTAGGCTGTCATAACCCTTGACACAGTGGTCCTTAAAACACCCACAAGGTTGGCTGTTCTGGACACGGAGCTCCAATTACCATACCTCTTTTCACGAAAGAGAGGTCGCACATAATCTCGCTTAGCTGGGAACATAATTTTCTCAAGCAACTTTCACACTGTAAAATACTTGACTGATACCTTCCTTTTCATCGCCACTAGGTGGCACACTGTTGTAACACGTGGCAGCTGTTTATTGGGCGGTTGAAGTACGACACATTTTTAAAAGAGTGTTAATATTATTTTGTCCTATACCTGTATATAGTCGTTCTTTAGCCTCAAATTACACTCCGTCTCGTAGGCAGAGTGAGATTTTTCTCATGGTTATTACTTTGCTGGGGTGATGTCAGAAGGCAGGAACCGTAATATTTAGGGGTGCACCTGTGCATAAGAACTGTATTATCCCATCCACAAAAAGAACCCAATTTTTCACCTGTGATGAGTAAACGTCAGACTATTGATACATTGATTTTGTACAAATTTCACGTAGTGCACATTAGTAGACATTCATATTTACTTTCACTATAGACCAGAGTTTCTCAAACTATGGGGCGCGCCCTCCTAGGGGGCGTGATAATCGTACGAGGGAGGCGTGAGCATATTGGGAAGACGAAAACAAAAGATTTTAAAAATTATTAATTTACTCAAAATAAACTAATGAAATACATTCTGACATAATAAAATATAAAAATACACATTTACACTGATATAATACATTTATAAATGTATTTTATAATTAATGCGCATTGTATTTTATAATTAATTTGAGAACTAAGTTAATAATACCAAGTTAAAACAAGTTAAATAATTACCAGTGACTCCATGGGCTTGTTATATACAAAAATGAACGCTTATCTTGGTAATTTGTTCTGTTTATAATTAATCCCTTAAATGCCGATTAAAAAGTATGTGTATTGGCGTGGGATAGGAAAGGAATAAATAAGCAATCCTCTAAAATATGTAAATCTATCGCAAACTCTCTCTTTCTCTCTGTCAAGGTCCTTTTATTACATTACAAAACCTTCGGAATAATTTTATGGATAGAAGTGCACAGACAAGATCGTACTTCGGAAAGACGTATATGTACGTACATGGCAATTAACACACTGGCTGAGCACGAGACGTTTATATACGTCGGTGGCACTTAAGAGATTAAAGTCCCGATGTAGCTTTAGCATCAAAGTATATTATTATTGAATTTGATATATTGTGTTATTGTATGGGAAAGGGCACGATGAAAATTATAATTGAATATTGGATTGCAAGCATTGAAAGTTTGAGAAGCACTGCAATAGACCATATTTCACGAAAGAAGTCTGAACTCTGCAACTTTCTTTCTAAATCTGAAGATGTCCGTAAGGAATATGATCTCGTTGTCTTTCAGCGATTTCACCAGAGCGTTCTCTAATTAGTTTCATTTAAAAGATTCGCCAATAAAAGTGGCTTCGTACGCTATTAAATATTTCTGTGTGTGTGTGTGTGTGTGTGTGTGTGTGTGTGTGGAAGGGCTGGAAATAATAAAGAAAATAGAAGCTTGATGAGATCACTATTAGTTAGGACCGGTTAGTGTTGAGCCTCTGTGTTTTACCAGTTACAATCAATAGGATGGATATTATTCTATTCGCGTTCCTTGACGGAGTTAATTTTTCTTTGCATATTTAGAGGAATGCTGTGGTTTTCTCAAAAAGATATTTTATCCAGTGATTAGATGCCAAGCTGCTTGGATGTAGGAAAAAAAAGATATTCGTTTATATAATTATTCTTTATTCTTGTGTTTATTAAACACAAGAATAAATAACACTTATTTGAACTTTTTCCTTAAAGAATATTTTCAGGGTAAAAGATACTCTTTGAAAAAAAAAGAAACGAGCCTTACAGTAGTCGCATATGATGTGTAACATCTGACTTGTTATTGTGGTAAATACGCAATAGTGACTTTAATCCCGAAAAAAATTAATCGGGTATGACTGGAAATAATTTTCTGTCGAATAATTATATCTTTAATGAAAATTTTATTTAATTAACACAAGGAGTAATGCAGTTTTTTAACGAAAATATTTATTCTTGTTCAATTTGGGGAAGAGCGGATACAATAGATTTATGAAAACTAAAGTATGACACATATACTTGTGATTTCAAATCATTGAAAAGCGGCATCAATAACAGTATCACTGTTAGTTGTCGAAACATTTCGATTTGTGTTCATTTCGAGCTTGAGATCATCTTTCAGAAAAGTTATGAGCGGCTCAGCTTCTGGCAAACTGAAATTAACGTTAAAATCACCACTCAAAATCATGGGAAGCGAGTGATAGTCTTTTTTTTAAAAAAAGAGCAGAACCACCTTTGGTATACGGTAAAAGTGCAAAATGCAGGAAATTTTTAATTTTTTTAACTGTTTGATTCGGAGAAATGTATGCGACCACCAAAATGACTGTTGGTCCATTTTCAAATAAGCATTCTGCCGCACATATGTCCCCAATATATTGACCAACCATACCCAGAGCTATGAAACATTCTTTTACATTTATATCTCAATTATGGGAGAAATTATCGCAAGTTCGACTTGCTTGGTGGTCAAGGCGCGAGGACCCGGTGCACGGCACCACCTAGCCCATTGGTAGTTACGCCACTGTACTTTATTAAATTTATATAAGAGTTTTTTTTGGCTACATGTCTTAAAACATTTTTAAATAAAACTATCGAACAGAATCGGAAATAAAGAACTGTTCTGAAATATTTCAGGAAAGAGATTAATTTAAATCACATTACACTATTCATTCCATTATTCTTTTTAATTTCTCTTTTTATTAAACTGTTTAAAAAAGGATTTTGATGCAATTTAATATTGAGGAATATCACAGAAAATTGTTTTGAATGAATAGAAATATATATATATATATATATATAAAGGTTTCTGTCTTAACTAAAACTGATATTTTTATAAAATTAATTACTGTACAAAATTCGGAATATTCCTTATTTCGTACTCATTGAAGATATTTAATTATCATTGTAGATCTATATAACAAATGAAAAACTGATGTTCCTCAGACAGAAACGAAACAGCGTAAAAAAAGCAGTTTCTTTGTATAACTAGACTGTCCGCCAGTTTTTATGTACGTGAACCATGGGTTGGGCAGTAAAAGAGGAGTCAGTTGTCATATAAAAGTCAGTCTTAAAGCTGGTTATAAACTGGACCCTCAAAGAACAAAAATAGAACGGGATTTCCTGTCTCGGGCTCAGATTGCACTTGGAAACAAACAATATCTCTCTCAACTGTTGTAGAAGAGGCTTGTATGATTCTGTGATACCATTTTCTTTCATCATGACAGCTGTCAGAACATAATCATCAGAAAATGGAATAAAGTAAACGCAAATTTGAAAAATAATAGCATAGAAAAAAATGTTTATTTCAAAGTCGAGAAAATATAGAAAATTAAGAAAAAAAGACATTCAATTTTTCTTTTATGAAGGAACTATTTACCTTCAATCATTAAGACCAGCACTACACGAGTACTTGTACTTTCTTTTAGAAACGCCCATTCCCCCCTCCCAAAAGAGGGCGCTTTCATTCCTTTAGAGTTGGATTTCTGTCTACGGGAACCTAATTGCTACTAAAGTTGGACCCCGAGACAAGGCTAGCGAAGAGACAACCCCAAGGCGCTGATTTGGTCAAATCAAACAGCGCACTCTTCCCCCGACTTCCTGTTACGCATTTCCGTCCCTTTTCACGAGATCACTCCAACAAATATCCAACAACCGAGAGTAAAGATGTTACACATCAAAAATGATTTAATTTAGAACGCTTTCTTTTTAGATTTTATTTAATAAGGGGGGGGGGAATGTTAAATAACATTGCAAAATTACTGCGAAATACAACTTTTTACTCAGTTTACTTTTACTTAGTTACTTTACTTCAGTTTACTTCAGTTTATTTTTATGTATTCTTCTCTCTAAAATTATTTTCTTATAATAATTTTAAACATAAATTTCATACGTGGTTATTAATTTTGATCAAATTTTAGGTTTAAATATTAAACTCCTAAAACGAGTGTTTTCTTTTTTCATCAAGTACAAATTTATATTTATTTTTAAGCTTTCATGATTATTTAGCCGTTAATTTAATAGTAAAATAAAATGCTCTTTGGAATTTGTCGCCATGAGTTTTAAGATTTTTAGATGCAGAAAAAGGCTGTTCTCGAAATTTTAGAGTTAAGGATTACTATTTAATTTCGGTTAGAAACATTTTCTTTCTTTAGTTTTACAGTCGTATAAAAAGAATCGTATTTTGGAGAGTCTCCGATTCATATGTATTTCCAATAAACACACGCCATCTTTTACTGACTTCTATTTTTTAGCGGGTTTTTCACGTAGTGGAACAAAAGCGCTTTTATAGGACGCAAATTTCGTCTTCGTTCCATATTTTGTCGTACCCTTTTTCTCAGCCAATAAGCAACCAATTGACCTCAGGTTTTCGGCATTGGGTCGCATTTGTGCCCTAGATGAGCCGAATAATATTTAAATTTTTCCATAGTTTCCCGAATTTTCCTACAAATTTTCCTGAATTTCGCTAGTTTATAACAAAATTTTCTCAAATTTTGCCTTGTAAATTTATTGTTTGCAAAAAGTTTTTTTAAAAAAATGAACCTGCATTTTGGAGGAAATCTTCACAAAAAAGTTCAGAAAACAAGTATAAAAGGCTCTGATTTTACTTTTTTTAATTTAATTCTTTTTTTAAACAGTAAAGTGATAAGATATATAGTGTGAAACGAAAATAGTTTTTTTGAAAACTAAAAGTGATAAGATATATAGTGTAAAGTGCAAATAGTTTTTTTTAAAACTAAAAGTGGAAAAAAATTTTTTGAAAATTGAAAGTGAGAAAAGTTTTTTTGAAACCTGGAAATGGGAAGGAAAAGAACGTTGACTGGAAAAAGTGAAAGTATAGCAGACCATGGGGAACATCAGCAGAGATGAGCAGAACGTTCGCGTTCTCCAATAAATCCACGTGACAATGTTGCAAATAGAACGAGAATGCAAACCCGTAGATCAGATCCTCAACTACGAGCAGAAGAACGACAGAGAGATCATGACAGACACGAAAGACAAGACGAAGAATATTTTGAAGCCGATAGAGAAAGCCATCGTGTACGTAGATCAGATCCTCAACATCGAGAAGAATAACATCAAAGAGATTATGACAGACACGCAATACAAAGACAAGACGAGGAATTTTTGGAATTCGATAGAGAAAGTCATCGAGTACGTAGATTAGATCCACAACTACGTGCAGAAGAACGTCAAAGAGAACAACAACGTTATGATGCTAGAAAGACTGAACAGTTACTATTTGCGGATGCTCTTGCAAGTTTCAACAACAGCATGAAAGATGGGCCACAACACAAATGTTTCAGCTGCAAACGGTGAATTTGAAAACGGAATTTGATCTCGACATGCTATCACCACCTGAACCCAACAACTGATTATGGCACCACTATCGATGCAATCTTTGGAAAATTGACTGACTACACCATCAGTGTTTACGTATGCGAGTCATTCTTTTCATTCCATAAGATTTTGTTAGTTAAGGTAAATAAACTTTAAGTAATGTAGTAGTTAAGTTATTATTAATTTTATAAACTTTTCCTTGTTAAACTTAAAGGAATAAATACATAGAAGCGAGTTTTATGTCTAGACAAGGAGTTAAGTCACCTTGTCCGGGCTTTTGTAGCTTCTGTAAAAAAAAAAAAAAAATTCTTTTTTATAGTGCTGATACAGATTTGTGTCATTATTTCTTTTCAGCTCAATAGTAGTACATTTAGAGGAGTGGTACAGTACTACTTTCTGTTAGTAAAAAGTTCATTAGTTGCATGATTGTAAAATACAACATGTGAAAAACGCTCTAAAATTACTTGGCCATGCCAATGATTGATATCTTGTTTATAACTGTTTTTCACGTCTAATATTGCAATATCATTTCTTAAATTTTATTGAATTATTTTATACTTTTGCCGTTTTTTTTTCCTTACAGTTTCTTCTCCCAATCCGTTACAAAAATCCGTGTCTCTGTTGTTAAAATTGTAATTTTTTTTGTGTGAGTTGCATCTGTGATCATAACTATTTGATTTTTTGTGAGTGGCAACGCTCAGTTCTTATAAAAAAGAAATATTCAGAATAAAGCTTTGGTAATCTCGAGAGAAGATTATTTGTGCTTATAACTAAATTTATAATTCTCCATATAGTTAGTAGAAGTTTTAATTAAAAGTACTTTTATTCTTAGATTGTGGAAAGAAAATATTTTAGCCTCCGTGTAGTTATAATTATTTTTGTAAAGCTCGATAAATTTAGTTTGGAGTCCTTATCACTCCTGATATTCCCGTACAATCTTCTTTTACGACTCCTTATCTTTGCTATTCTATTCTTGCAAATACAAAATTTATTCTATAACAGAGATAACCAATGTTTCATAAATTAGTTGGTGTTCGGCAAAGTTGAGTGGTAGATAAGGATTTACAGACAATGCTTTATCAGATGTAGACACAGACATAGAGTATAAAAGTATTAATTTAGGTTTTGTTTTTCTTACGTGTAAAGCGGTTTCTCTAATCAAATATTATCTAACATGTAAATTAAAACACTACTTATCTATGAATTAAGTCTCCCCGCTTCTAAACTTTAAGAATGTTGTAGAGAGTTTAGCACGCATATTATTAGATTCATTAGATTAATTACGAATATGTGTTGTTACTTATCTCCTTGTCTAGCTTCTGCTAGACGAGATCTATGAGTTTATTCACCCTCGAAAAGTCATATACAAGCACGGGAAGACCTAGCAGGTCGTCGTAGCACAAACCCAGGCATCCAAGAATATGAGTAGGGGAAGCCAGCTCGATGTAACATTTTGGACAAATCGGATGGGTTTTATGGCCATCCTGGAAGGTAAGGTCTCTTAAATGTCCACTGAGAAATCTGGAAATTGCCGTCTGGGTGCTTCTGTCGCAATTCAAAGCAAGGGATCCTCCAAGGGAGTCAGCTCGATACCAAATATGAACTGGGGGCGACGAGTCAAGTCTTTTTATCAATATGTTTTCTGGCAGAGTACAGCTCAAGATAGGTCAGGCAATTAGATGTAGCCAGAGCCTCTCTGGAACCCTCCTTCTCCAAGGCATCCGCCTCCTCATTTCCCCAAATATCTACATGCGAGGGGATCTACTAAAAGTGCACATCACAAGACTTGATGAGACTTGTTTTAATTTATTAAGAATAGAAGTGCCTTTTTCTTCCGTCTATGACGAATAGATTATCTGATTAATGAAGAAAGAGCGCTATTAACGGAGAACATATTTGAGCCTCGTGCAAAGTCAAGTTTTGTTCTCCAAGCCGTACTTGGCATCAGTCCGTCTTTGGGCTCGTATTACAGGGGAAGAGGGTGACGTTACGCGTAAATTTATGATAAAGCTGAATTCATTGGCAAGAAATTTTACTGGGGACAGAGAACCACAAAAATGAGGAAGCAGAATGATTCCTGTTTCTACAGATTGTTGAAATTTCTTGCATACTATATTCCTCAAATTTCAGTTTATTAAACTTTGATAATTTAGATCATAGGTTCCCTACCTTTCTTAAACTGACGCTGTCTTTTGTAGTGAATATTTCGATACCGCCTTCTCCCACTCTAGAGAAATAAAAGTGTACATAATGCTTGGGGGAAAAGAAGAGTTAAGTTTTTTAAAAAAATATTCTATGACTAATAGAATATATTTTTTAATTTATTTTTTTCTAAAGCCCCAATTTTTTTACTTGCGAATCAGAAACAGCTATTGCCACAAATATATTTAAACGTGTAATATTATATATTTTAGTCATAGATAGGATAGTGTATATATAGGTATTGAAACGCGCTACTGAATTTCTTCTTCCATTTAAAAGAGCGGCATAAAAGTTTTAGCTTACTTGTTATAAAGACAGGCAGTGGTTTTAATGAAACGAAGTAATTCATAATAAACTTTTGCTTTCAAAATAAGTATAAATAACAGTTTCACCTTTAAAGAATCACACGTTAATTCCCGGTTAACATATTTAGTTATATTTCTTGGATAATATACGTAAGGAAATGCAGTGGACGAAACGTTTTTCCTGCTGCTCACAGCCAAAGACAACACGTGCACTACAAAAATTAAAATGCACTATATCATTCAATTTAATGTAAGTCCGAATGTAATGTAATCTTTAAGTTTTTCATCCCCTTCCGGAACTACGGGAATATATGAATTTTCGTACATGTTATACAGAAATGATTTAAATACATACACACACAATCAACATAAGGTAAGCAGTGGGTGAAAGGCTGAGTCGACCTTGACTATCCCGGGATTTGAGAAGTTTATACTAATTTATCCTAATTTGTTATTTAAAAAAAACTAATTTAAATCGTAATTTGTGATTTAATTGAAGAACAAATTGTATTTCATTGAAAAAATTAAGAGAAAAATTTTAACAACGTATAATTGATGATTTACAAATGACTTCCTTAAACATGCTACAGTAATAGCTTATAAAATTACTTTAAACAAAGTATGTATCATAAATTAAATTTGATTTTTTTTTAAATTTATTTTATTAAATAACCCTTATTTTCTTCCCGATTTTCTTCCTAACGTTTTGTTTTATGCATATGTTCTTCTTGAGCATTTATCCTTCTAAATTTGTAATGAAACGGCTTTCGGGAAAAACTCCTTATTCTTATGTCTTTTTAAATTCACTGCATAAATATATGAAATAATACTCGAAATTAATTGCATGAAACAATTTAAAAATCTTTTTATAGTATAGATTTTTAACAATTTTGAATTATTGTACTTTAAAATGTTATTCGAATTATTTTGATATAGTTAGCATGTACGTTATGGTTAAAAAAATAAATCGTAAAGTAAAATAAACCCAGTATTTATTTTCTTTGTATTTTAATAAATATTCTGATATCGAACCAATAATTTTCTTCAAGCCGTAACATTTTCCCCCCAAACCTCACATACGCTTCGAGCATTTTAAATGAGATATCGCAAAAAGAGATCGCGAAAATAAACTTTCGCGCCTTGTTAAATATTCTTAGAAGTAAAAACCTTATATGCGAAATAAAATCACAGTTTTTACCTCTGTACCACGAATATCAAGATAGAATTTTATTATTAAATACAAAATCTTAGGGGCTTTTCTGCAGGATTTAGAATAATAAATAGCATAAGTAATTTAATGAAATATTGAATTAATCTCTCGCATATTGTTGGGAAAAAATGAAACGTGCTTCCAACATATACTCTTAAAAGCCAATCAAGTTAGTTTGGAAAATACTAGGGAAGGTTATTGTTGACAAATCTATTGAAATTATAAATATTTCTATTCAAGTTATACAGATATCTCTCTCTCTCTATATATGTATACATATTTATATATATATGTATACCTGCCACGCGTTGCTGTGGCTCAGTCTGGTTTAAGAGGAAGCACATATTTTCAGTATCATTATTTGCATTAGATTTTATTAAAAAAATGTATACACAAAATTATTTACCTAACTGATCATTTGCAACTTGTTAACCAAACACTTGAAGTTATTATGACTTTTTTTGTCTGTATGTTATGAACCTAAATTTATTTACATCGTATTCATAGTGGAGACGTCAAGTTTGAAGATAAATTTTAAATGGCTCTACTCTGGATTCCTCGGGGCAATGGGTTAGTTTTACAATGTTTATGGATATTTCTTTTAAATCAGAGGTGTGTTCACAAATGCACATTTCTCCAAAGAATATCATTTGGAAACATGAATTGTATTTCCTTATGTTATACAGGAAATATTTGGATTCCGCAGTATACCTGGCAAGCAAAGTTTTAATGGCTCTGGTGGTTCTCCAAAGACAGTTTAATTTTTTCAGTGGTACAAAACATTACTTTTGTTTCTCCCTTAAATTTCAGAGCACTGCAATGAGGATACACTTCATTCATTGTGCTAATGAGAACATGCTGGTTCAACCTGTAATCTTCCATTGGGTTGTACCGGAATGCAAGGTGACTGTTATTGTGTGATTGCTCACCACGAAAACATATTTGATACTGTGATGTGCTGTTTCTGGTTGACATCTTTCAGCCATTTGCAACCTACTGTGTTCCTTTTATTGAAAATAGAGCAAATCTGATGTTGCAAAACATGAATGCTGTGCTCGCAAATGTGCATCCTCAATTCTGGCTGCCTGTTGCTCTGCTGCGGCCTTAGCATGTAATTGTGCCATTCTTTGTCTGCTTTTCTCGTTTGCTGATGCCCGTTCTTCCTCAGTTTGATGTGCTCGTTGCACTACTTTTGCCTTGTGAGTATGACAACCTAAGTTTGATTTCCTGCAGGATATTACTTTTATATGTAGTGAAGCTAACTGACTGCACTCAAAAAGAGAAAAAAGTTAAAACAAAGCCTATAAAATTTCAAAACATTAAAAAAAAGGAAAAATCAGGAACAAAAAGAAAGGAAAAAATATGTAAAAAATGCTAATGAAATATTTAACTTCTATTGTACATCAATTGATACAGCTCAATTCCAACACAATGAGAGGCGGAAGATATTTTCAGTCAAATATGCAAGAAAAATTCAAATATAAACATGGATTTTGCAGCAGAAATTTACGACAAACCATTGATAATGAAGGAAGATTTTTGCAATTCGATATTCGTTTAGCATTAGCTATCAACAAATTTAAGGGTCTATCTTTGGCTTATATCTAGACACAGACTACTTCACACATGGACAATTATTTGTTGTCTGGGTACTTAAATATTAGCATCACCGCACAGACAAATTGCCGCCATGCAAATCACACCATTTTCCCTCCAGATCTGTTTTTTCATAAAAAAAAATGTTATAATGTTTGTTGTTTAGATATTAAAGTGGGATACGCGTGGCACCAATTTTGTTACGGTGATGCTAAACATAAGTGTCTTTGTTTGTTGCAGAGCAGCAGTCACCAATTGGAGATTGGTACTGGTGAGAAATTTTGGATAGTCCACTGAAAAATTGGGACATTATTTACACTTTTGTAGAGATTCAGTTTAAAAAAAGATGAGCAACAAAAAACATATTATGGATCATGGATTATACTTTAATAAAAACTTTTAGTTACCACTTTTAATGAATTTCCTGAGTTAAGCAATTTTTGCAGATTTTATATTGAAATTTGAAAGTTAACTTTGGAATCCATAGTAAATTGGTGGCAAAACACTTCAGTCGGTTGATTGTCGGTTTGTTATTCCTTTTCATGAAGTTTATTTTCAGGTGTATGGAAACATAAATAAAGACGTAAGCAGAGCTTTAGTGGTCTGCCATATTTATAAAGTTATACATTACGTTGTTCATGAAGTGCTGAAGGTTGGCAACTGCTGTTCTAGAGTAGGTACACCAGACAATTTCTGTATCTGCACAGACAATGAAGCAACACAAAATGTCTACCAAAATGTGTAAAATTAATCTTTTAACCTCAAGAAGAGTCCTTTTAAATTTATTTTCAAACTTGGCACCTCTCCACAGTGTAAATAATTTTAGATTCATAACATAAGGACAAAAAAGCCATAATAGCTTGGAGTATTCTGTTAACAAATTACAAATGAAATCTGTTTAGAAAAGTTTTGTTTATGTATATTCACACATATTTTTTTATAAAAAAAAAGTCATACCTCAAGGGCAGGTGGTTAAAAATATTAGAAATGTGTGCTTTCGTTTTTCTTTCTTTATAACCAGACTGAGCCACAGGAATGTGTGATTGGGTACAGGTAGCTATAACAAACTTAAATGTTAAAAAGCTATCAAAAACAAATTAAAGTTCAATATTTTGATAAAATCACCAAAAACAGTTCCAAACAAAAGTACTTAGGTACTATTGCAACTATGTTAACCTCCATTTTGTATGTGTCGTACACGGTTAATTGGCAACCATGTGCTTTCTTTCATATAATGTTGCCAATACAGTTGCGATAATACGTAAATACCAAAACAAACAAAATATACACAAGAAAATTTTTTAATTTTCCCATTTGCATTTTACAGTGACATCAAAAAATTTTTTGAAATCACACAAAATAGATGCTTTGCAAGTGATGCTAATGTTACTGCCCCAACCTTTAGAAATTTCAACAACTAATAAAAAATTCACAGCTGTGCAAAAAAATATTATTATTATGTAAAAACAGTGAGATATAATGGTTTTCCCTTATTGAATGCATATTACAGCATTTGGCGATGTCTTATGATTTTAGGTAAATGATCGACTAAAAAAGCGTAAGTACCAAAAAATAAAAATTATCTATTAATTTAATTTATGATCACTGGAAAAAGATAAAATACTTGGAAGATTTCATTTGATATGCTACTCATTTGTGGAGAGATTTTGAAATCACGCCAAACAGATCCATGGTGTACAGAATTAAAATTAGTATTTTATACATGAAAATTACTTGGGATATATATATCCCAATATATGTTCTGATATATATATACTCAGGATATATCCCGATATATATTCTCAGGATATATCCAAAGTATATATCCTGATCTTAAAAATAAATTGAAAAATGAAATACAATACTAGCATTAATTGACATAAAAAGAACTGCATATCTTTATCAATGCGAAAGCATAATTTGAAAAAATAATTACAATCTTACGTCCACCTGCTTTCTCGACACGTATTTGAGCCATCTGTCTGTATTGTGCTTGTTCGCTGATGCCTATTCCAATTTGATGTGCAATTACCCCTCATATGGCTTTGCTTCGTGCAGTGTGATTACCTTAGTTCGATTTTCTGCAATGTAGTTTTACGTACTGAAGCCAATTGACCGCACTTAAAAAGAAGGTAAAAACAAAAGCGTATGAAATTACGAAACAGCTCAGAATGGGCCTTGTATCCAAATTCCTTTGGGCCCTTTTTGAGATATGAGCACCATGTTTGTGGGACTGTAGTAACATTTGTTGGGGCTCCTGCTGCCTGGTGGCCCTGCATCATTGATACAACTGAGAAAGCGGTAGCTACTTTCCTGACAAATGCAAACTGTAATAAATTCTAGTATTCTGCTAATAAATTACTAATGGAATCTGTTAAGAAAATTATAACAAAGTTAAATCTTAAAAAGCACACAAAAACAAAATAAAGTTCAATATTTTGATATATCAGAAAATCTTACTTTTACCATTTGTATTTCAAGAGTAACATCATCTGAAAGGTACTTACGTATTATCGCAACCTATCAGCGACATTGTATAAAACTAAGCACGCGATTGCAAATTTAGCACGTACAACACATGTGAAAATGGAATTACCAACTTGGCGAGTATCTTGAACTTGGGGATTGTTGCGATAATACGTAAGTATCAAAAAAGTTTTTTTTAATTGTCAAAAACAGTGAAAAAAACATTTTTATCAAAAATACCATCGATTAATTTCGCCAAATTAAAATGTCGCCAAGCGAGAAGAAACTGTGTTAGAATGTAGGGAACGGTTTCCAAACATTGAATGCATATTGCGGCATTTGGCGACGCCTTTTAATTTGAGGTAAATAGTCGATAGAAAAAATTATGATACAAAAAATAAACATAAGAATAAAAAATTAATTGATTCAATTTAGGAAAACTGGAGAAAGATAAAATAGGCGGAAAATTTCAATCCGAGCTCTACTGGTTTGTTCAGATCAGTCGGCCAGTCATGTTATCGTCAAAACTATAAGAAATTTTAACAACAATTTGGTAGATAAATATGTAGCGTACAGAAGTCATATAATTTTAATCTTCGCATAGTAAAGAGAAATAAATTTAGCTTAAAAATTACAGAAAAAAACTCGATGTAAGATATAAGTAAAATCGTAAACATCCCGCGATAATGCTATCCGATTGTTGCCAAAATTACGAAACTAAATTTAAGTTGTTAAAAGAATGATTTTTAAAAAAATGAATTTATTTGGAAAATAAGTCTAATTACGTATCAAAGAACAAAATATGAATAATTATAGCAATAAGCATACCTATAGTAAAAATATGTAATAATCCCGTAAACACACTGTGTGTAAAGTATGAATTTCGCATTCAGAGTGAGACGTGACATTATATAACGTCATAACACCGAAAAATCACTTAAAATTTAAATTTAAAAAAAATTTAGAGTGAATTTCGAGCACCCAAGTCAAACAGTCACTCTAGGGACTTATACATGCCGTATAGTCGTACGACATGGCCGCTGTCGATTTTCTGCATCAAGAAAATCGACCGATTTGGGCCGGGGTTGAACCTGCAACATTGGGTGCAGTGCAGAAGAGCAGTGACACACCAATCACGTCACCTAGCTGGCAATCTCTATAAGAGGAAATAAAAGTCAACTCGGAGCTAGACCTCAAATTGTCATTAGAACTTATTAGTGTTTTCCTGCAAGAATGTGTGCGGTTCTTACGGCAAAAGTTCTACTTTACCACTAAAAAGACCCACCATGTAGTCGCAACTATTATTGCAGCAAAAGTCATACAATTCAACATCATACTAATGTTTGACTTAAAATAAAACATCCTGATGTCCGGATACTTTTGAACTCACAGTAAATACATATGTATAATTAAGTTGGTTCGTATGAAGTTACATACGAAGTTGCATCAACTTTACTATGAAATAATTATGTGGCCCAATAATTTATTTTATGACAGGCTAACTATAAAAGTAAGAAAAGTGATTCAACGCTTTATTCTTAAACTTTTATTTGCAAATATTCAATAATACAATTGATGCAACAATTATGTTGAACCTTTTTTTTTATAATCATTTGTTCAATAAGTCATTAAAATTGTACAAAACGCTTTAAAAAAGAAATTTTTTTGTGTTGTTTTATAATAGAGTTAATTTTTGAACCCTCTTGATACTGGTACATTAGTTAGTAGTGATCGAAGGAAGCAATATTTCGTAAAAAGATACATTTTCAATTGTATATAATTGATACTTACTTTTTTACAGACACTGAATTAAGATGAAGATCTTGATTATTTACCAAGGTCAGTTTTTTTGGCTCATATTTTAAAGCAGCAGAAATTTTAAAATTAGGCTCACACTTTACTTGCTTTTATATATTTTATCGTGAAATAAATACTTTTTCATCACGCACACAAAAGAGGCTTATATTCTCATCGAAAGTATTAAAATGTTGTCAATATACATAAAAGGAATATAATCACAACAAGAAAAAGATTAAGCAAATCAATAAACGTGTTTAAAAAGAGATTTTCTGTGGCCTTGTACACTCGGAAGCAACGCAAGTCTATCGGCAATGAACTTCATGGTTTTGTACACCTCTCTAGTGATGAGGACTACACTTAAGTGGACACACCATGCCAACGTAAAGGCTTTTAGCCATGATAGTAGAGTTATTGAGAAATTTTCACGTTATTTTGTGCAGTTTGAGTCAGTGACGAGATATTAAAATAGCGGCCAATTGTTCATGCCATTGATTAAATTCTGAAAAATCATTTTCTAATGGCAATATTTTTCAAATTCACGTTCCTATTTTGTTCTTCAAAATATCTCATTATCCTTCAAGACAAAAACTTAATACATAACACGGCATCACTCTCCAAGATTAATTATTTAACTTTTAAAACTTTATGAAAATAACTGCATACTTGATACAAACAACAATGTCAGAGATTTAATTTTGAAATAAAAAAAATTCACCCTAGAAACTAACAAGGTTTATTTATGCCGGCATAAAATCATACAAAAGAAATAACTTCTAAAATTACAAGAGGGGAAAAATGGAAAGTTTACATTAATTTTATAACAATGAAAGGAATTTTTGTTTTAGTTCCTTCCCTCTCTTTACGGATATGAAAATCATAAATATCCGTTAGCAGTATATAAAGGAATTTTTTTTTATTGAGGAATGCATAAAACCTTTTTTAAAGAACGCATATTTATTTTCCCTACTATTTCAATATAACAGGAAAATACTTTTAATGAATATCATGGTTTAGCAATTAGGAACTTGCTGAATAATGGCTTGGGAATTCAAAATTAAAATCATGAAATGAAAGTATTTTAAATTCTTCAGAAGTTAAAAGGTATATTTGACTTAAAATTTATATGATTCTTCTTCTTGAAATTAAATACATTATACTAGAGGCAAGGTAGCTGCAGGGCCGCTTTTAGACTTTGGCATGTGCTTGGGCGCAAAAGACCGAGGGTGCCAAAAATTGAAGGGTGGAAAAAAGAGATCAAGTTAAATTTACAGTGAATGTACCTCCGCAATGAAGATAGTAAAGCTATAACTTATGAAAAAGATGATAATTATTAACAATTTGAAAACAGTTCAAACATAATGTATACTCTGTACTGTAATTGCAAACGATTTTATTAATTTATTGTACTAATTTACAAAAGGGTGGGTGGATGAGTGGTCCATGATGTTGTAACGTAAAAAATGAACAAGGTTGGCCAAACCATGCCATTATCCTATCCTTATAGCTGCCGGTTGTTTGTCTGTAACGCGGTGGATCCATAGGTGGTGGATAATGGAAAGACTCTCCCAAGAACAAAAACATAGAAAGGGAACTGAGTAAGAATCAAAACTGCAAGGTAAGGAGGGGGATGCTCTGGAAATAGTGGGGGTGTAACAATTTGAAGTGTCTAGGGCACCGGAGAGGTTAAAAACGGCCCAGTGTAGCTGAGGAATTAACGTCATTGTTGGCGTTCGAGTTTGTAAGTTTGAGTCTTCGTTCTACTGGAAAAGTGCAATTGCACGTTAAATCTGTCGAGTCCCAAATTCTTCACGTTTGTGTGAAGGAAAGTTTACAAATGAATGAGTGTGTGTTTATTAATGTCGCGCCCTTCAAGTTATTGGGGACGAACCGTAATTTTAACACGCTAACTGGAGGAATTCGATTACGACAGATTTATGATGTATCAGCCGTCTGCGTGCAGCAGAACTCGAAGCGAGGGAAGTTTGGAGAGTAGAATGCCAGCTCAGATGTCGATCTTGTTACTTGACGGACACTCAAATCTATGAGGCCTGTTTTCAATAGCCTTTTATGGCTTCTGGGTGTGACGTTAATTTAGAGGTGAGGACTTTCAAAGTATACTCTTATTAATTTAACCGCAAAAAATAATATAAAATCTGGAAAGAAAAGAAACCATAAGAAATGCATCATTTACTATGGTTACATTGTATATTTACCTGACAGTTCCTGCTTCCATCTGAAACCCCTTGTTTACCCGCAGACCCGGCTAGGTGTGTGGGAGAAACTGAATAATCACCAAACATGATTTCAATCTAATTAAGTTAATGTTACCAAAATATCAGTCAGACACAATAACAATCTAATTAAGATAGATGATCAAATAGTAGAGCGCGGAAGGGAGATTCAATAACACGGGGATACTAATACGGACCCTCAACTGAATCTACGATAACTTAAATACGCTCAATATAAACTACGTCACACACTAATAAGCTAATTTCTAATTAAACAAGGCTCACGATACCTGTACCATTATGAAGCGGTTCCTACACTTGAATCTTGCAGGAGATTTTTATCGAGATTTGATCAATGTCGTCGAATCCACTCTCCGTAATCCTTTTTCCTGAACAACTCCAAGACCTCTTAATAATTTCACGCTTTTCAATCTTCAACTAACAAACTAACTTGCAAACTCTTTGCTAACTCCAACTTGCCAACTCCTCAAATTCGCCAAAACGAAATTTATATAATATACTTCATTTACATCATCACACTTTCTTACTCGGTGAATGTTGGTTGAGATAAAATATTTTCCCTAGAAGAATCCCCAAGGTATAAGTATAGTCGTGGATAGATCCGTCACAACATATGGCTTACATGATGATTTCCGGAGCCAGCATTAGCACTATCTTCCTCTTATAAGCTCCATTATTTTCTTCTTCCAGTTTCCGTTATATTATTTTCTTAATTCAAAATGCAAAATGTGACGAATATAAAACCATGATAACTGATAAACAAGGATACTTAATGTAGTCATGGTAACGAACTCATGGCTGCCAATTTTTTGAGTCACGATTTCAAGTCCTGATGCCACTTAATACCTTTAACGCACATTAAATCCTTCGTAAATTTCAGTCCTCACGTTGAAGTGGTATGGAAGTTAAGAGAGGGGTGCCAGCTCATGTGTCGGTGTCGTCACTTGACAGCAATTTAAAATTATGAGGTCCGTTACCAATAGCTCATGTTTCTTGTGAGTGCAACGTTGATAAACAAGGGCCGTGGGTAGCCTAGTGGTTAGAGCATCGGACGACAGACTGGAAGGCCTGGGTTCGATGCCCAATGCCACCAAATATTCGCCGAGTACAAACGGGGCATGTGCTCGTTAAATCTGTGGGTCCAAATGGTGTCGCCATCTATCGTGAGCAAAATCGTGCTGTAACCTTCATGGGCTCAAAGCTTAGGCTAATGATAGGCATATCTCTAGCCCGTTGCCATGATGAATTTCGTGGGCCTCGATCTGACTACGTCAGACAGGTGGTATAAGCAGCAACAACACAACATTCCATAATAACTGTTCAGTAAAAACCTGGTGTGAGAAAATTTCCTTTTAACGCGATATAAGAGGACTGAATTTTATATAATTTAAATACAAACTAATTTTTGGTGTATGTAGCTATTTTCATGCGAGTCTCAAACAAAAAAAATAATTGATTAAAAATCAAAGGGATGATATCATTTTACGTTCAATAATTGAACAAAATGTCGAATAAGGCATAAGCTCGCCGAATTGAGACCAACCAACAAAAATTTCTTTCTTAAAAAAAAAGATTTTTAAAATCCAATGATACTTTTTAAATATTTCACTAAGAATAAAAACAGGTTTAAATTTACGATCTTCCGTTATAAGAAATTCATGTACCCTTCTTGTACTAGTGTATCCCTTTAATCTATGCAACTGGAAAATTGCCTTCTTTATGGGATGATCTACTCCCTTCAATCAATCGATTGTTGATAACAATAGTTCTGTGTAAAACTGCACAGCGTGTAATGGCGAAGATCTCGTCATTTTGAACTTTGGACAAGTGATGAGGGTGGCACTAAAGCTGACATCACACATTTACAAATTTCACATCACGCCAATATGAGAACTTTGAGTGCTGACAGATTTAGCGTACGTCATTTCATCTGCAAGACAGGTCTATAGTCGCAATAGAACTGTAACCCGTAATTCAACAGAAATAAATCCACACCGAGTTTATGATAACTATCACTCGATGCTTCCAAAAAGGCAAACTGCTTTAGTTTTATCTCATCAATTTCTGTGCAGAAAATATACTGATTGGTCACGTTTTTTCCCCTAATGGTGCTGCGGATTGGCGCTTTACGTTTGTAGGTCTGGTAAATTTCCCGGAAGCTGGTATCTTTTTCAGTGCGGCACAATTTAGGTGGGATACCAATCAGCACAAGTAATTTTAATACTCAGTTTCCTCCCCAGAGAAAGGCACCTGAGTTATGACAATACAAATCCAAACAAAGGAATTACGTTTGCGGAAATCCTATGCCAAACAGGCCTTCAAGGGATCTTTTACATGCCACATAATCATACGACATGAACACTGTCGATTTTCTGCCTCATAAAAATCCCCAGACTTGGGCTGGGGTCGAGCTCCCCCCCCCCCGCCCAACCTTAGACGTGCCATGCCAGCGACAAACCAACTGTGCCACCCCACCCGTTTTATTCACATTAGTCACAAAAAAAAAATTTGTGTAAAGTGACATATTATATCAGATATTTTATTCCCAATTCGGATATCTGGTCACGAATAATTGTTGACAAAATATGTTTTTCAATAATTATTTATAATAATTATTAAGATCGACATTACTATTTCTTACTATTTACGTACATGTTTTCTGGGTCCCTTTCATAATGGAGGCTTTGTTAAAAGGAGTCAGAATTCTATGGAATTCCTGGGTACGGTATCATGATGTATTGCAAATAGTTAACCTATTTGTCTATTACATCAGCCATACATAGATGTTCTATGGTTGCCTTCATTAATAAACAAATACGTCTGTCCCCTAGTATCTTACCAATACACAATTTTTATTTTTATGCTAGTATGTACACACGTGACTTTTTGAACTTTGATATTTCAGGTATATTTCATCTTCCCTTTTTTCATCAATTATTTAGAAAAAAAATAAAGTAAGAGAAATAATTGCTTAAAAAGCAATAAAAAGGAAAAGAGTTTTTTTTAATAAGTTTTTTTTAGTAAACTTCATATCTTAATAATTACACCAAATATGCACCAAACGTACAAAAAAACTCTCAGCAGTCATTTGCTTTATGATACTAAAAAAAAAGATTTTATTTAGGATGCATAGTTTGAATAAAGTATTTCCGGAAAATAATTTTTTCCCTATTCATTATCTAGTTTTTCGAAAGGTTTTTACAAGCAAACCTTTCCTTAAATGAATATTTGGAATGTGTTAGGAATGAAAAATATTTCTGGAACAAAACTGAAAGGGAGAAATATTTTTTTATTAATAAAAAAAGGAAATCAATTGAAGTTACAGAAAAAATCCAGAAAAACGAATAAATTTATCTTTTATTTGTTCTTCCTAATGCATCAAATCACATCGATAAAATTTAGAACTTCGTGCATGAAAATAATGCAAATTATTTTAACATTGTATTTCACTAAATATTATATTCGAATTTCGTTTTATGTATTCATGTGATTCCCAATTTGTATTAATGAATTTCATGGAAAATTTATTTCCCAATTAAAATCAATTACACTATCCGTTTATAAACAAAATTTTTTAACTTTTAATAGTTTCCTTCTAATTTTGAAATTTTTTTTAAAATTTTGTTTTAATGTGAATTTAATCAAACTTTTGATTTAAAAAAAAGGATAAAAAGGGATATTTTCTTATACTAAAATAATTCATAACATACATTTTGGAGACATTTCATCTCAAAAACCTTGTTAAAAATGTATTTATATGCTTAATTATCTATTTTGACCGGCAGTTATGTATTTATTTAAGTAACTACAAAAAACTAAAAACGTAATAAAATATTTATTCTAATTCCTTTTCTGAAAATTGATATCTCTTCTATTATTTACCTTTTTGAATAGTTATACTGTCTATTGTTTTTCGTTAATTCGTCCTTTAATTGTTCGTAGCAAAAATAATATTCATTCCAAACTTTACTCAAAGACAAAAACTGTTATTTGAAAAAAATATTCTAATTTACCCAAAAAATGGTAAAAAGGGCACGAAAAAAAATTTCAATTATGTTTGTTGTCCTATTAAGAAACTTCCTTCCCCAGCACTTTTTTCCAAGTGCTTCATGACCGTGAAAGCCCAGTAGCCATGGTCATGAACTGGAACCGACGTAAGAGTTCGAGCCCTAGTGCCGCTGAGGATTCACTGCTTAGAATGTCTCGTGCTTGTTAAATCTGTCATGGGTAAAGTCCTCCCTTTGGCATGGTGTAGTAGTTTGGTGAGGAGGGACCGCTCAGGTGTCGTTATCTTCACTTGACCATGGTTCAAAATAGCAAGATCCGTCGACACTAGCCCTCGTGTAGCTGAATAGTGTGACCTTCATATTCCCTCATTCGCTCATACCAAACAACGCCATAAAGTAGTCCAGATGAGATGAGATGAATTATTTGTTTATTAATGTCACACTTTGAAAATCCTTTAGAGCTCTTAACGACGGTCCTCATAAATATGAATCATAATCAAGTGACGAAGACGTTAATTTGGCTTGCATCCAGCTCTCCAAAGTACCTCACCACTTCAACAGGAGGACTTTGAATTTCGACAGATTTGTTGTTGCTCATCTCCATGTCTAGCCAAGCTAGACTAAGTCCATGATCGCATTCCCTCTCAAAAAATCCAATAACATTATAGGAATAGTTGATTGCTTTTTGATGTAGGTGAAGTGCTGTCCTGAATAGGTGAGAGGGGCCGAGTTCCTAGTGGGTTGAGCTGCGCCATCTTTTGCTAGGGCGTCAGCAATCTCATTGCCTGCGATGTTAACGTGCGAAGGAACCCATTGTAGAAGGATCTCGCAAGAAGATGAAAGACGTTTTAGTTTCTACAAAATAGCCACTCCTGTGTTATCTCCCACCTTATGCAAGTTAGAAAGACGTTGGATGGTACTACGACAGTCAGATAATATCCAGATACTCTTCAAACCAGGAATTGAGAGTGCCTCTTTAAGGCCTGTATCAATAGCAATGAGGTCGCTGCGAAAGATAGAACAACCATCAGTGTTTCTTAGTTTCGTGTAAATGGAATAGTTTTGGAACTTAATACACAAATACCACTGCCAGACTGATAGTGTTTATTCCTTCTGTCACCAGTATAGATAAGAAATGCATCATCCGGAATTTTACCAATAACTTCAAGGGCAAGTTGCTTAAGAAATCCAGGTGGATCTGAAGTCTTGTTGACATAGGCTGGGAGGTTCGGGTGGAAATACACCCCTAGGAGACCCTCGGATGGGTTAATATAAGAGCTCAAGTGATGCCTTTCAGCAGAAGGGAAAATCATATTGTCACTAATCACCTTAATATAGGGGCGATTTCTCTTCAGTCCTTGATTGTTACTCCAATGTTTTAGGAATTTTGATGTTCAATTATGAGGATTATATATAACTAAGGAGTTTGTTATAATATTTCACAAGTAGTTCTTCTTTGACAGATTTAACATGCTTTAGCCTCTCTGAAAGGTGGTTCTTCAGGAGAAATTGGGCTAGAACCCATAAGTACCTGGTCAAGGGCTCATGACCATAACCACCAGGCTACCTCGGACCCATAAAGTAGCCCAAGAGATCAGTTGAGCGAATTACTCGTGAGAGCTGGTTGTAAAATTAATTTAACTTAAATTAAGCTGAACCATATTTCCCGCAAGTTCTAGCACTTGAGAAGAACTATTTCTCCTAAGATTTCGATGAATTTACGTTACTTAATTTTTTGTTCTAAGCATACTAGCATGTTTTTCTTGATTTTTCAGTTCAGGGTGATTCGTAAAGTAGTATACAGATTCAATACACTATAAATTAAGAACAATGTAAAATGTTGCTTGTCACCTGTAACAGAACTGTATGGGACCATTTTAAGTTTTGTTAGAAACACTCAGAGTTTCTATGTTTAAACCTTTAATCACTCGTCATGCTTCGATCCGTTACTCCCTTCCCATCCAAACGCGTGTTCAGGTATAAAGTACATTGATAGCGGAGGGGATACGCTGCTTCAGCTTCATCTAAGACAGGGATGTCAAACCAATGGCGTGCGTGCTATTGATGGCACGCGACTGATCAAAACGGTTTGCATTTTAATTCAAAATAACACAGTTCAATGTGAAGTATTACGAACAAAAAAGAGTGATCAGTCATAGTTTTCTGCGAGATTTTCTCATTTCAAAGAGATCGGAAACGTTCAAGCTTTTTATGTACCCTGATATGACTTAATTTAATAAACTGAACTTCTACGAATTTGATTGGTTGGAAACTGAAAAATTTGAAATGCAACTGATTGATTTCCAGTCTATTTCAATATGGATTCAAAAATTTGTTGAAAAAAACCCCGAGAAAGTTGGAATTGATTGAAACACAGAATTATTAACAAGCAATATAAGTTGAAATGCTAGTAATAAAATTTCGAAAACTGGGGATTCGATTCCAGACACATTTAACAGTTTGAAGAAGCTGGGCCATGCTATTTTAACCATATTTTCACCTATCTACGCTTACGATTCATTATTTTCAGAGATGAATAACATTAAAGATTCGCTTAGAAACCATTTGGCAGAAGACTCCAATTCAGCATGCGTTCTGCTAAAAGTAACATCTTACAATCTTAATATAAGGTATTTTTCACCTAAACCGCAACAGCACACCACACACTATTACTTTAATTTGAATTACACTTTTTACTAAAACATTTACTACTATAAAGTACAAAGTGTAGTTTTTCAAAGTAAATAAATAGTTCTGAGTTGTTAGTATTTAGTTTTATTTTCCCAACAATTACAAGTTAAAATTATTTGATGTCTGTCTATATCTCATCAAATATTTCTTTTAAAAAAATGGCACGTTGATTCATGAAGGTTTGCCCCCCCCCCGATCTAGGAATTCTACTTTTGCACTAACATCCCATATTTTGTTTAATTTTTCATGCCATTGTTTTGATAAATTTTCCAGTTGGAAGTTTTCTTCTGAATCTAATCTTCTAATGAAAAATGCTGTTGAGTCTGATTAGTCACATGACACGCCCACTATTGCTCACATTACTTCTGTCAGGGACTAGAATCAAACTTCAAAAGTACATCCACCTCACGGTTTGTTGATTGGGTGCCTATCTTTGACTTTTACTGTTTTACAGCATTTAGAAAGTGTATACTTCTTAAAAAAATCATCCTGTATAAATGTCAAGAAAATTGTTAACTAAAAATGAATTTTTTTTAATAAAAAATATTTTGTAAAGTTTTAAAAAATTTTATTGCCAAAAAATTTAATAGGTCATAATTTTAGTCTGATTCATTTGAATTAATTACTCTCTTTATAGAAAGCAATAGAGATTCTTTATTTTCGTGGCACACTTACGCAATTCAGCTACTTCATTGGGGAATTATTTTGTTATTATTATGCCGAAACTATAAGAACTGATATTCAGCAATTTAATATTGATCATCTCTCATTTATTAACAGTAATTAACTTCATAAGTATTTAAAAAAATAGAACAATTATATTTATAAAACTAATCTATTGACAAATAGAAATGTAGACTTATGAGAGTGATAAGAAATTTATTTCTTGGAAGAAAAAAAAATGTTTTATCTGTTGATTGGTTTTAACTATAACAATAGTTCCTCTATTTATAAAAAAAGCTCAATACTAATTGGATTCATTTGCTTACCCTATTGACCTCACTTTATTCAACAAAACCCTTATTCAATATTGACCTCAATTCGAGAAAATTGGTTTTGTTTTGATTGTGTTTACAACTATAATTATTTTCTTCCAAATAAATTATGTACCGAATACGAAAATGCGGAAGACTGAAATCGATCCCAAACAATTATTTTCTATTTTGCGCGAGTTTACTGATAGCAATTAGCATATTTTTTTACATGCACCAAACAATTTATGTGAATTCTGTTCAATAAAAAAAGTATTCTATAAGCATATAGAGCATTCTTTCTATAAGCAGTCATTAAATGAAATTTTCCGTCTATTATGCAAATCCATACTTAAATCAGTATTATTGAATTTTTGCCTTATTTTTTAAATTCCCTTTCGAATAGTCAAATTAATAAAAAATGCAATAAAATGAATAAAGTATTAAATAGAAAAAAATATTTTATTAAATGTAGGCTAGTTTAAAATGGCGCCTAATAATTCTTCTGCTAAGGTAATTGGGGCGTCTGCGACAAGGAACAATGAACGCAATATTTTTACAGTAAATTATCTATATATTTATGTACCTGTTAATGTAAAAAATCATATTTTAAAATTTAGATAATTCTGTGTGAGCAATTAATAATCAATAATTTTTTTATTTTTTTATTTTCGAGTCATGTTCGTACTTTTAGGTACATTTTGTATAAAATTCACTGCACATATAGATTTAACTTTTTGCAGACCATTTGTAAGCATATAAGTCTATATAATAAATGGAATTTAATTTTTAAAAAAATAATAATTCTTTTTAATTTTTTGATTAAAATTTCCTGTAAATTTTATGTAGGAACTGCAATATATTTAAAATTTGTGAACGGTTAGTTAAAAAAAAATTCATTCACTTTACAGAAAATTTGTGAATCTTGTAATATGCCAAATATCAGCACTATAGGTGATGTAGGTTTTGAGAAAAGTGTACCGAAATCACCAAAAAATGCACTTATGGTTTGCAAATTAATATTTTTTAATGCAATATAAAACCATATCATAATTGATTGGATTGTACTGCATCCTTTTTCAGTTTTTAACTGGTAAGAGTTTATTTCTAGATTATTTAGAATTATTTTTAGTTACTCTTTCTCTATTTCATCGACAAGTGTTTTATCAATTATTCACAATATCTTCCATTTAATATACCAAAGTTTTATATCTGTAATTTTTGGTATTTTTACTTTCCTTTGAAAACCCTAAATACATTATATTGCAGAATTCCTTACTCATATTTTAAGTATTGTTTTAAAAATACAGAAAGGAAATGTCTAAGATTTAATTTGATATCTAGTTTAAATCGGAACGCAGTTTTTGAAAATTAAAGCAAAAGAAGCTCTGCTTTTGTACATGCACATCTCGATATTTATTTACTTTTGTATGATAGTAAAAAAAAACAGTTTTATAAGTGTGAAGATTTATTCATGAGTATTCAAATAATAACAATAAGTAGTTAGGAGTAATGAAACGTCTATCTTATAAGCTGTATAATTAATTTAAGATAAGTTCAAAGTTTACTTTGTACTCTATCCACTTGTGATTAAATAATTTAAGAGCAACACTGATCATTTATAAATGCAAAACTAGATTTAATGAGCAATTTAAAAAAACAAAATTTAATTTTAAAATGTTGTAATAATTCATTTCAATTTTTCTTAGTCTTCGTCCAAAGAATGTAGCATTCTCAAAACGTTTGAACACACAGTACTGGAAAAATTCTTTCCTTGTATAATAAAAATTAGTATTTCATAATACATATTAATACAAAACAGATTTTGAGGGATGTGTAATTGAATCATAGTTACACATCACATTTACTAACAGTTTTAAAATTCAGTTTTCTAGGTTTCTGTTTATCACATTCTCATAAATAATGCATCTACGGGTGCAGCGAAATGCCCTCTCTTAAGATTAAAAAATTTAAAATTTGAAACATTTTAACGTTTCAGAAACCTTGTATTTTTAAAGGCGCTTAAATTTTTGTTGTTGTTCCAATAACCCTTCAGAGAAAAAAAAAGACAACCATCCTAAAATGGATTTTAATTCTCTTGTTTAATTCCGGCAACGATTTTGAAGGATTTCTATGACTTATTTTCTTTTTGTATAAAGATTGCACTCAAAAACATAAATATTCAATTCCCTTGTAGATGGCTAACAAAGAATGTAAAAATAAAATAAATAAATCGTATTTTTAAGATTTCCCCTATGTTATTTATTTTTTTAAATTTTTTTGACCCTAGTGGGTTTTGTAAATAAACCAACCCTCCTCTCCCTCCCTCCCCAATTAGTAGCCTAGTGGTTATGGTCACTAACTCGTGGTCGGCGTAATTTGAGTTCAAACCACCAAACACACGCCTTATAGAGTGCTTGATGCGCATTAAATCCGTTAAGGCTCAAATTTCTCTTGAGGACAGGATGGTGCCAGCTCAGGTGTAATCCTCGTCACTTGACCAAGATTCAAAATTAAGAGGTCCGTCACGAATACCCTTCGTGTTGCTTCTTAGTGAAACGTTAATAAACACACAATATACGTTAATAAACACACACAAAATTCCAAATATCCTCTGGTTTTACTCAAAAATACATGGTACTAAAAAAAAAATTTTAATTTGGGACTATTGTCAAATTGGGAAAATGAAAATTAGTATAATATAAGGACCTATTGTTTCATTACGTATTATCAAATTAGTAATTTTATTAAAACTTATTAATTAATAAAGCCTTTAAATGACGCTGAACACCGAATTTCTAGAAAGTTATAAATGATACCGAGTAGTCTAATGCATTAATACATTGATAGAATTCATGGGAGATCCTTTGGTAAAATTAGATTCCCCCCCTAAAGACGTGTCTGTGCCCGTAGTAAAATCATCTGTTCGAAATTAAATTAACGAAATCAAAATACCTAACAAGGAATTATCTAACGCATTGCATAGCTATAAATCAATAACCTTAACATGATATTTGTTTCATCTCGATAGGCTTCAATATATCTTTAATTAATCCTAGCGATATGTTGAGAGGTTGTCGAACCCGTTTTGAAATTTAGGATTCCACAGTTCCCTAAACGTATTCCAATTGCCCATTATAGGAATCAGCTTACGATCGTTTCAGGTTTTTTTTTATCAGTTAAGGTAGCAATAAATTCTAACTGATGGCCGAAAGAAGGTTTAGCAAATAATTGGATTAGGAAAGAAAGGATTCAGAATCGTTTGTTGTTAATTCTTTTTTTTACTTACTTTCTATCTTAAAAAAATTATCTTGAGTATTATTGAAGTTCCATTTGTTTTTTTTTTTCTAAATTTTAAATCAATGAGACGTAGGAGTATAATTATCTAAGAAAAATTAGACTTCTTAGAAGACTCTATTTTTTTTTTCAATTCCTACTCTCTCTCTCTACATAATGACCGTGATAGCCTAGTGGTCAAGGTATCGGATCGTCGCTGACGTGTCATGAGTTCGAGCCCAGTACCACTAAAGAACCGCCGTGTAGGGGAGTGTTGTGCATTAAATCTATCGAGAGCACAAACGTCCTCTTGTTGGTGTGATGTGGTAGTTAGTAGAGGGAGGGGGAACAGCTCAGGTTTCGTCTTCGCCACTTGACCATGTTTCAAAATTACGAGGTCCGCGTCGCCGAAAACTCTCGTGTAGCTGAACAGAGTGACGTTAGTATTCAATCACTCACTCCCTATATATATTTTTTTATATATCGTGTTCAAATTTTCAATCGTTAATAAAATAATTTTATTCATCCAGTCAAGTTCAAATACATGTTTTTAAACTTGTAATGGGTACACTTGATATTAATACAGTTTTTTTCAAATGTTAATTCATTAATTAAATTTTATTTTATAATTTTAAATTTTTTCTGCGTTATTTTTGGCAAAGTTAGAACCAGCACCAACAGATGGAGCCAGTAGGTTTCTCTAACAATGTTTTTCTTGGCTTCAAATATACAAGGTGGTCCCAAATTCATGGTACAAACTTTAAGGGTAGATAAAGGACATCGTAACAATCATTTACTGTATAGGAATGTATGGGCGCAATGACGCGGTGAGGCACAAACAGGGAAAATGAAAGAAAAGAGAAATAGAGTTATCAGTTGGTTGCCGGTAGGGGCCAGTAGATGGCTAGAAGCGGTTCAACATCTCTGTAGGAGAAAGCGTCTTTCACAATTGTGCTGAAGTCTACGATGAGAGATTTAACGTATACTGAAAATGCAGATATGCATTACATATGTGACCATGGAAATTGTAAAAGCAGAGCTGCTCTACGAATTTATAACGCTCAATTTCCTGATCGACGAATGGCGGATCACAGAATTTTTCAGCTGTTACATCGTCACAGCTGAAACACGATCGTTCCACGTCACCAGATATGGTGCTGGCCGACGAAGATCTGAACGCAGTCTAATCTTGGAAGAAAGCATATTTTGAACATTGTGACTGATAGACCAGAGCCCAATACAAAAGCTGTTGATCGCGAGTCATTAGACGTAGAGTGTTAAACGAACATCGCTTACACCTCTTCTATTTTCAGCGAGTACAAACTTGAATACAGGCAGACTATCTCCTACTGGCTGGAACAGTTATGTGTGCTGTAGCTGGACTTCACAGCTCATATGCTGAACAGTTATGAGCAGTTTTTGTAAACATTACACTTGTCAACGACGCTTTTGATAAGCACTTTGTCTTTCCTTTCGTCTCTTATTTTTTGAGTTTGCGCCTTACAACGTCACTTGTGCCCATACATTCCTATACAATAAATGATTTCTACGATGTCCCGTACCTACTCTTAAATTTCGTACCATAAATTCGCGACCACCCTGTATAACGAAAATAAAGTTTTTCTTTGTTGACTTAAGTAGGAATTGACTTTAATTTTATTTTACTTGTTTGTAATGGAAGTATGCGCTTGAAATGAAAATGCTTGATTTTTTTTCGATTTTATTTCTGAGAGGATAAGTCGAATCAAGGCAATCCCCTTGTCTTACAGTCAATATGCCATGTGAGAATATAAAAATATGCCTGTAAATTATTTAACATACATTTAAGAAATGTGAAGTGTGGTTCCTGCCAGAATCTGTAGTCGGAGTAGCCGCCATTGTTAGAGATCACCGCTGCCACACGCCTCGGCATTGATTCAAACAGACTTTGGATGTGTTCTTGGAGTACAGCAGACCAAGCAGCTTCCACACGTTGCCAAAGTTGATCTGGTGTGCTAGCTGGGCGTGTAATCTGTGTCAATCGTTGAGCAACCATGGACCACATGTTTTCTATCGGTGAAAGATACGGAGAGCAAGCAGGCCAGCGAAGCAATTCAATCTGGTGATTGACGAAGAACCTTTGGACAATGCGTGCCACGTGTGGTCGCGCATTATCATGTTGAAATTCGGCTGTGGCTAAGCCCTGAAGGTAAGGAAGGACAACTGGCTCCACCACCTCGCAGATGTAGCGCTGGCTGTTTAAAGTACTGGCAATGCGTACTAGATGAGTGTGAGAGTGATATCCAATACCGCCCCATACCATAATACCCAGTGCAGGACCAGTGTGACGGTGCATAACGCAGCTGTTCAGCATCCTCTCTCCACGGTGTCTCCAGACTCGAATCCGACCATCGTGGTGTTGCAGACAGATGCGTGACTCGTCAGTAAAGACAACTTCATTCCATTCTGCCGTCCACATACTTCTTTCATCGCACCATTGGCAGCAGAGACGTCTGTGGTTCTGCGTCAACGGTAGACCAAGCAATGGACGTCTTGCGAACAGACCACTCTTCTGTAAACGGCGTCGAAGGGTACGCGCAGACACTGAATGATGCGTTACAGACTCAATGTGCTGTGCTATGGTTCGTGATGTGACTCAGCTATCCGTCACCGCCATGCGCACAATTTGCCTGTCCTCACGTGAAGTGGTGCACTGAGGTGGATGTGATCGACCCCGTCGGTCCGTCGTACCTTCCTGCATCCAACGGTCACATATCCACATTATAGTTGTTTGGTTTCGTCCAACACGACTACCGATTTCCCTGAAAGTTAATCCACAATCTCGGTAGGCCACTATCCTTCCTCTGTCGAACTCGGATACTTGACCAAAAACTGATCTGTTTTCTACGAGACATAACTGATCGGTTTTTGAAAAACCCACAAGAAAAACGCAATTGCCGAACTTGAAATCATCGAAATCTCCAAACCTTAAATAGCGCTTTGAGGTGGCGCCACAGGCGTGCGTGATGTATGTCTGCGCTGAAATTCTAATCATTTGCATATCTTACCTCCGCTAATGCATATTGTAAATTTCATGTTATTTGCGTGCTTCCTTCAGGATGTTGCATTTACGGTGGCCAGCAGTGTAGTTTCAGCTTGAAACTTGAGGCATTCCATTTCGGAAACTATTTGGGGAATTTGATATTCCTTGATTCGGTACCAAAGATGTTCCTAGAATAAATAATTTCACACATTATCTCTCACCACAAATAAAGCAGTGGTAGGTAACTTGTATCTAATGATCGAGATACCAGCAACGTAAACATAAAATAGACAGACAAGCAATATAACAGCAGAATTCAACATGGGATGTACTATAGATCATGCCTCTGAAGGATGTACATTGAAATATGAAGTGGATGGGAGTGGCAACAGAAAATCAATTTGAGTGAATGTTTATTAACATATCACTATAAAGCAATCTTAAGGCTATTGGCAACGGACCTCGTCATTGTGAACCACTGTCAATTGACGAAGACAACAGCTTTGCTGACACACCATGTCTAAATTACCACACCATTCCAACAGAAGAATATTTGCCCCTGGACAGATTTAACGTGTATTAGCCCCTCTAAACGGCGGGTCTTCGGGGGCACTAGGGTTCAAACCCATAACACAGCGGCCCTGAGTCCTTGACCATCACCATTAGGATACCTTGGCCACACCTTTGGTAGTGGTCAATCAGACTCGGTAGTCAAGGGCAAAATACCTTTGATAACAATACGCTATCAACTACATGTCTCTGATGAGTTTGCATCATATCAATTCTCTGGAAAAAATGTTGCTTGGTCAGATAAAACACCATCCCTAATGATAGGGTTCATGTGTGGTTCATACACACTTTAAAGACAATGGACCCTATTTGTCAACATGGTACTGTGAATTGCGATAATAAAGTAACGATTCACATCATTATGGAATCACAATGAATTAAATAAGGATGGAATTTTCCACAATGAAAATTCATTATGAAGATAAAATTAAATCTTTCTCGATGGATTTGAAGAAGATTTTAACACAAAACGTATAAAAATTCAGCCTTATTTTACTCTTATTTCTGTTCATCTATTTAAAAATAGAAAATGGTCAGTTTTACACTTATTGCATTTTTGTTTATATGAGCCATAGAAAGAGCGTTTCCTTTCTTAAGATAATTCTGATGAGTTCTTAAAATTATTTTCTATTTCAATTTTTGAATCATTTATTAATTTTTAGTGCAGAGGTGAGGAACCCTTTGCCTTGAGGCCGCAATGGTAGACAAAAAACTACCGATCTGGCAAACTGCAAAGGACAATTAGCCTTGACAGTGTGTGGTGAGAGACGGCTCATGCGTAATGTATGTATCCAGCAAAGCCAAGCATTAACTCAAATTACCACCCAGTTGAACTACGGTGCCAATCGTACAGTCAGTAAACGGACTGTGCAACGCTCGCTTCACCGTATGGGTTTCAGGAGCCATCGACCTACGAGAGTACCATTGGTCAATGCTCGCCTTCGGGCTGCACGTCTTACCTGGGCAAGAGAGCATAGTGTAGAGGACTGGAAATGAGTAGCATGGAGTGATGAGTCTTGATTCCAACTACTTAACATAGACGGGAGGCTGAAGCTCTCTCACACACACGAAGCCATGGATCCTGCATGCAAGGTTGGAGCTCAGTCATGGCTTGGGGTGTTTTTTTCGTGACATTGTTTGGGATATTTGGTGCGTGTACCAACATCCTTCAATGCAATTCGGTACGTAGAGTTGCTAGGTGATCACCTCCATTCGTTTATGCTGTTTTGTCATCCCCACGGTCGTGGCCGCGGTAACCAAGTGGTCTAGGCATCGGATTGGGGCTAGCGTGTCATGAGTTCGATCCCAGTACCACTGAAGACCCGCCATGTAGGGGAACGATGCACATTAAATCTGTCGAGAGCTCAAACATCCTCCCATTGGTGTGGTGTGGTAGTTAGGAGAGGGGGTGTGCCAGCTCATGTGTCGTCCGCGTCACTTGACGATGGTTCAAAATTACGCGGACCGTCCCCAAAAGCCCTCGGGCAGCTGAATAGTGGGACGGTAATATTCACTCACTCACTCAGTCATCCACACGGTAATGGAGTTTTCCAGCAAGATAATTGTACCTCTCACAAGACTCGGTTGGATACGGCTTTTTGGCTGAGCATTCACTTGACTTTTCTGTCATAAATTGGCCACATAGAAGCCTAGACTTAAATCATATTGAGTATATTTGCGATTTTTTTAACAAGGTGTGAAAGGCCATCACACAGCACCAACGAACCTTACTGAATTATGGACAGCTTTAGTCAATATTTCGCGAGTCATTCCTGTGGAATGTTTCTAGAAACTGTTGAATCCATATTTCATCATTAGGGATTGCAATACCGGTATACAGGGATACCGAATACCGGTATTTTGAGCCATTTGTACAGTTTTGAATACCGGTATTCACAAGTTTAAAAACCGGTTTTTTTGGAATTTACAAGAATTATTTTTAATTGTTTCTTATATGTTTAGAATTAATTTCTTATATGTCTTATATGGACCAAAACATAGCAAAATAGTATACATTTTTGTTTTTATCCTATAGTGTTAATTATTGCATCATGATTAAAATATATTATTATAAATGAAATAATTTTACATCCATTTTAGAAGGTGAAAAATATTAAACGTCTTTTATCCGCTCATTCCGTAGTTCTTATTTTTATTTTTCCCAGCTGGTTCTACGATTCTAAGGCAACTCATTAAATCCAGCATCTAATTTTTCCATTGTGAGATACAACAGGTTAAAATACTATTAATCTGAACTTCAAAAATATAGACAAACTATTTTTCTGACAAATAGAACAATATACACTACTCCTAACTAAAAAGAGGAATGGCATATCCAAGCTCATATGCCTTCCTTCATTCATCAATATCTGTTACTACAACGTTTCCCTAACGGGTGAAATTAATTAGACTGTGCAAAGTTGCGTCGCGTACAATCAAGAGAAGTTATATAAAATATCTGAATCATCCAAAACCAAAACTGTCCTATTACAGCTTAGAGCGATACTGCACTTGCACAGGATTCGTAGTCTTGTAACTGCCGCTTACGTCATTACTTGGGGTAACCAAAGTAATTAATAGAATCCCGGGGTAAATTAGTATATTTAATGACATAAGATAGCACAGTTACAAAGAACAGACACTCAGACAATTACAAGACAAACATTTAGAGAAAATAAGTGAAAATAAGTAAAGTTTACATAGTCCAGGATTGGACATCGAAATGTGGAACGCACGCTTGTCCAGATCCAAACTCTCTCTCTCTGACGGTACTACAGTGTTTCGTACAGTCACACTTCCGGTCCAAGACAATACTGTAATGGCGGCACCTACATTTCGGTCTTGGAACTATACCGTGCGTTACAGACCGGTTCCATTGACGTCTCGGCTCGGAAATAGGAGTAACTCTTTTTTTGGGGGGGCGTCCTCTATTCCTTAGAGGAGCCACAAATCCAGTGTTCCTTTCCATTTCAGGCTCTTGGTAGTCCTTTAAGGCAGAAATATGATAAGTTCCAATTACTTGGTCAGGGTTGGCTGGGTCGGCAATCTCATATGGTACTGGTGATCTCAAGGTGATGATGAGGTAAGGACCTTCTCTCTTGGGCATGAATGTCCTACTCCTGTTGTTACGGCTTATGGGATGAATGGTCACCCAAACTTTGTCACCAGGTTTATAATATTTTCTTCGTCGTCGTCGATCGAAGTTTTCCTTTTGATAATCCTGTTTCTGCTCAACTCTATCTTTGACATCCAAGATGGAATTGGCAAACCTTTTGAGGTACGGAGTGATTTCCGGTACAAAGTTATCATTATCAATAACTTGTCGAATATCATGCCTGATATCATCCGATGTTCTCAACTGTCTTCCAAATTGTAAGTACGCAGCCGTGTGCCCTGTAGTGTCGCATACTGAAGTATTCATTGCTAAACGAATTAGAGGTAACTTATCCTCCCAAGCCGAATGCTCCTCCCCCACCAGAATCGCTAGTCTAGGCTTGAAGTCACGATTTTTACGTTCCGATGGGCTTGCGGGTGGTAGACGGGGATGAGGTCTTGCGTAATATCTAGCAAGTCACAAGTTAGCTGCATGACAGCACTTATGAACTGTGGCCCGTTGTCACTTATTAGTCTTCGCGGAAGACCATATCTTAGGAATACTTCTTCAATTAGTGTTTTGGTACAATTTTCAGCATTGGCTTCAGCAAGAGCAAAGAGTTCTACACATTTGGTACTTGTATCTTCAACAATAAAGATCCACTTCTTGCCAGTGGGAGTTTCCGGAAGAGGGCCAAAGAGATCGATGGCCAGCGTCTCGAACCTTTGGGCGTAGGCGGGTGTTCTCAAGAGTCCTGCTGGTTTTTGGTTTGTTGGTTTATAGCGATTGCATTCAGGACAAGTCTTGATGTAATCTGAGATGAACTTTTTCATACTTTGAAAATAATATCTGGATCCAATCTTTTTGTAAGTGTTCTCTACTCCATAATGACCGGCTGTCGGGGCATCGTGGTACTCTTGAAGGATTCTTTCTCGTTCTTGTGTAGGAACTGCAAGTTGAGCTTCTTCTTCTTCACTCTCAGGTGAATACCTATATAAGATACCCTGGTTCATTAAGTATCCACGGACCGGTGTATTTGGCAAAGTTTTCATCTTTGTCCATGCTCTCAAAGCAGTCAATAATTTTCCTTAGTTCTTCGTCCTCTAGCTGTCCCTTTCGAATATCACTAGACTTCCTGGATGGCATGTCAACAGTGATGGCACACACATCAGAGGCTGCGCCTTCAGTGTACGATGGTCTTGACAGCATGTCAGCTACTACGTTAGCTTTTCCTGGGGTATAATCAATCTTCAGGTTGAAGGATTGAATTTTCAAGGCCCATCTTGTCGGACGGCCAGAAGGTGACTTTATACTTAACAGCCATTTAAGAGGTTGATGATCTGACGCGAGGAAGATTTGCTGATTTTCTACGAAGCCTCTAAACTTCTCTAAAGCCCACACTACCGCCAAGGCTTCCCGCTCGGTTGTAGAGTAGTTTCGCTCTGCTGGGATCATCAGACGACTTGCATATTCGATGGCATGTTCATCGGCGCCACTTCCTTGGAGAAGGACTGCTCCCAAGGCATAATTACTTGCGTCGGTGCGGATGGTGAAAGGTTTTGATCCGTCAGCTTGCTTCAGTATAGGAGGAGTCATCAAGCGCATCTTCAACGTCTCAAAGTATTCTTGTTGCTCAGGACCCCAGTGCCACTCCACTTTCTTCTTAGTGAGGATACTAAGCGGGCGTGCTATGTCAGCAAAGTTAGGGACATACCGACGAAACCAAGAGCAGGTTTGTAGTAAAGATTGGAATTTTTTGAATAGCAGAGATCTTCTCTTGGTCAGCTTCAATTCCATCCTTCGTTATCCAGAATCCCAGATATTTCACATGGCAAAGCGACATTTATCTCGGTTTGCATGAAGTTTAAAGATGGAGAGTCTTTCAAAAACTTTTTCGAGATCTTCCAGATGTTTGTCAAATGTTTCTGAAAGGACAATGATGTCATCTAGATAAGAAAGTGCGAAAACATTTTTCAAGTCACTTCGAAACTTGTCAATTAATCTTTGAAAGGTGGCCGGAGCATTCCGTAGGCCGAAGGGCATACGTAAATAGCGGTAAGTTCCAAAAGGACAAATGAAAGCAGTTTTGTCCTGGTCAACATCAGCAACCTTTACTTGATGGTAGCCTGATTGCAAATCAATCGTTGACATGTAGGATGTCGGTGTAGCTTCATTCAATAGATCATCCATTCGTGGTAAGGGGTAGGTATCCACTTTCGTAACAGAGTTCAACTACCTGTAGTCGACACAGAGACGTACTTTCCCATTTGGTTTAGGAACAAGTACCACAGGTGCGGCGTAGGGAGACTCGCATTCTTCAATTATATTTTGCTTCAGCAGTTCTTCAATCTGTTCCTTCAAAATCCCTTTCTTGATAGGATTCATCCTGTATAGAGACGTTGCTATTGGGGGGTGATCACCCGTGTCAATACGGTGCTCGATAAATGGTGTGGGCTCTCCCCCTGGTTGGAAGTGTGACGTCGTCACAATGGAGAAAGCGCCTCTATTCATAAACATTTCCACAGCTGGAGAAAACTTGTTTTTAGCTGCATTGTGTTGTATCAGACAGCTGGACCGTCGGCGTCGGTGTGTCTGGGGGACACAATGGACTAGGCATCGCTGCATTATTTCTATTCATGGGCAGTGATTGTACGTCTTGAATGCTGGCGCCTCTGCAGGCGGCGGCGAGGTGTTTGAAGTGCCAGATGTCAGCCGGGCCCTTGTCGCCGGGAACCTTTGAGAGGGACCGGGCTTTTGTCATCTCTGCACGAATGGATGACGTGCAAGACCGTTGGTGCCGGGTGCAAAACCCTGAGGTCGGCCAATGGGGATTGATGAGGGGCGTGGAGTGAACCCTCCCCTAGACTTTAAAAGAGTGGACTTCAGAAGAGACGAGGGATGAACTAACTGCTGGAGACTTCGACGATGGATTCCGAGAGAGAACCCTGCTGACGGAGAAAGACTCCGGATAGACTCCTGAAAGACTCCTGATGAACTGCTGAGAGACTCGTGATAGACTCCCACGAGAGATTCCCGGAATTGAACCCTGCGGACGAAGGAAGAGACTCCGGCCAGACTCCTACGAGAGATACCCAAGAGAGAGGCCTGCTGACGAAGGAAGGAGCAAAGAGACTCCGAAAAGACGGCTGATAGAATACAACGAGAGATTCTCTAATAATTAGCTTAACGTTCATGTTCAATGTGGTGCCACTACGTTACAGAAGCATGTCTCATTTTTGTCCAGGAGTTTATTGAGTTTTCTTGCCTGTTCTCGAGATAGATGTTTAGCCTCATCCTCTCGAAGGTCGAACGCACTGATGTTCAAATCTTTTAAAGTCTTCTTGAAGAATATGTACTGTTTCCGAGGATTTTCGGGAAAATGCCATTTTCCACCCTGGACGTCAAGAACGATTCCAGCTGCATTGAGGAAATCCAGTCCTAACAAAGTCTTATTCCCTTTTGCTTCAGGTAATACTAGAAATTCTGTTGGAATAACTTTGCCTTCAATATACAGGTCGACGACAGTTCTCAGAGCTGTAATAGTCTGCCGAATTCCATCAGCCATCATAAAGGAAATCACCTTGTTCGTAAAGGTGATACCGTGCTCTTGTAGGAATTTAAATAGCTTCTCACCTGCAATAGTATGGGAAGCACCAGTATCAGCACATACAGCAATCTTTTCACCAAAAATTTTGAGAACAATCACACTTGACGGATACAAGTCTGAGTTCAAGTTGAATAACGTCATACAGTTCACTTCTGTTTCCATTTCATTTGTTCTCGGGCAGGTAGGGCACTTTGATTTGACGACTCCAGGAGTCCCACATCCATAACACTGTATGGGCTTTCTTCCTTCAGTTCTAGAACTTGGGAATCTAGGCACTGTTCTATAGGGTCCTGGGGAGTGGTTATCACGGTATCCTCCAACAGGTTGACTTTTCTTTATTGGAAAGGGTTTCCTGAATTCTTCTTTCTTCTTGAAAGTCTGATTTGGATTATTTTTCATTACAGGCCTTAGCCTGTCATATACGTCCAACTTCTCAGCTAATTCCAAAGGATCGTTCATATCAGCCCAAATATCCAGAAAGTGTTCTTTGATATTTGCTGGAGTTTTTCTTTTTATTTGATCAGCAACTATTAGACTTTTAAGTTGATCAAACGTGGTTATCTTCAATTCTTTGATCCAACCTTCAAAATAAGAATTCAATTCGAAATAAAAGTCTCGCCATGTTGCATCCGAGTTTTTCTTCTGTTGGGAGAAGTACTGCCTAAAGTTATCTCCTGTAACTCGAAATCTTTTGAGAAGCATTCCTTTTACCTTTTCATAGTTTTGAGCATCATTTTCATCTTCTCTTGCGAAGAGCTGAGCTATATCAGGTGGCAATGAGCCCATCAGGTATGCAGTTCAAATTTTTTCAGGAATGTTCAAGAACTTCGCTTGACGTTCGAAAATTATCAAGTATAGACCCATTTCATCTTCCTTTGAGTTGAATCTCGGAATAATTCTATTTAACTCAAGCTTCGGGTTTTCTAACTGTTGGCTTACAACAGGTGCTTGTGACAGCTTCTGCATTTCAAGTTGAATTCTCAACTTTTCCAGTTCGAATTCTCTTTCTTGTTGTTGGGCCACAGCCACAGCTTTCTGATTATCCTCCAGTTCCATAGCTTTTTGTTTTTCTGTTGTTGTACGTTCTTCTACAATGACGTTGAGCACAGCTTTGACGAATTCCTCATCATATCCATCACTATTGGTTATGAGATCTTTTAGTTCTATAATTTTGAGATTGTCCGACGGAACCAGTCCCAATTCTGTTGCCAACATCCTTAAATCCTCTTTTCTGGACCTTCCCAAAAAAGCCATTTTTTGTCGTTTTTTAGTCTATTTCAAATTTAGCTAATTAATGTTCAATTAAAGTTAATGAATTAAAGTTCATTCAGAACTATTAATTCTGAGATCTGGAAATATTATAGTCAAACAATACTTATGCAATCTGAAAATTTCTGTTACATATAAAAAAAAATACTCTATACTATAATGTACACTAGCTGAATGACAATAAAATTCTCTAATTTCAAAATGTGATAATTAATTTACAAATCATTATTAATGATATTAAAATAAAACAAATTCTTCAATATCAACTATCTTCTAATTTAGTACATCAAAACCAAAATAATAATATTTATATAATATTCATTATTAATCAAAAGGAGTTTCAGCAGTTAACATGAAATGGATTAATAAAAACAATTCAAATACGTTTAAATAGAAATACCGTTCATAATTTAATTCATTCACTGCAGTTATCAATAGTACAAACTTGTTTACACTTAGTAGAAGTACTTGAAAATATTTTCCAAAAATTTTAAATAAAAACAGAAATGTAAATACTTTATCAATAACATACAAGGTTTCAAATGTTATATAGTAATACTTCGTAATCAATCATATACTTTCAAAAGAATTATTTTTATGTTAGGCATAAAAAGAACAGAAAAAAAATTATAAGAATTGCAATAATTTCTTGATAACAAAACCATATACGTGTTATTAGCATAAAATTCTTAATTAGGAAGAAAATATACACTTATAAATAATTAACCTTCAATTAGCTTTAATCAGATCAACCGATAGAATGAAAATTTCGTTTTCAAAAGATTAGGAAAACTGACAAATGAATATCAACTTTAAATTCAATTATGTTGTTTTCCTGTAACACACAATATATACAACGAATAATAATAATAATCTTATACACACACACAATAACAGAGCATGATTATTTAGAATAAACAACACTTATCTGTTAACAGGCTTTCTGGATGAAAATATTCATTCGCAGGGTGCCAATCCTCTTATTGTCGGGATGACAAACACGTGCACCCCTAAGGCTGTGGGGGAAAAAAGCGAGAGAGAGCTGGGGTCGGGCCGACGTTTGGGCGCCAATTGTAACTGCCGCTTACGTCATTACTTGGGGTAACCAAAGTAATTAATAGAATCCCGGGGTAAATTAGTATATTTAATGGCATAAGATAGCACAGTTACAAAGAACAGACACTTAGACAATTACAAGACAAACATTTAGAGAAAATAAGTGAAAATAAGTAAAGTTTACATAGTCCAGGATTGGACATCGAAATGTGGAACGCACGCTTGTCCAGATCCAAACTCTCTCTCTGACGGTACTACAGTGTTTCGTACAGTCACACTTCCGGTCCAAGACAATACTGTAAGGGCGGCACCTACATTTCGGTCTTGGAACTATACCGTGCGTTACAGTCTGATATTCTTATCTAAGAAACAAAGGTACTTGGGAAGAAAATGCGTAAAATATTTCGGTATTTTATGAATTGGTGAGTTTGTTATTCACATTGTATTTGCATATCATACCTTAGGGTTCAAAATGTTTTTCAGATTCATTATATATGTACTCATAAATAATAACCCATAATAATGAAGAAGAATAAATTTACAGAATATGAAAAATCAGTTGATAACAGTTCGGTTTGGTTTCATTATTTAATATGGTAAATATGATGGCACAATGGGGGGAAATGTTCTAGAGCTATTAAAGTGAATGGAGGAAATACAAGCGGACTCCATACACATTTAAAAACGAAACATGATACAAATTTGTTATAAAAGAAAGAATCTAATTGCGGTGGAGGTACAAATTTTTAAGCATAGTTTCTAAGTCCAAGACGTCAGGGATTTTAGATTATTTCGAACGAAAGATAATTTGGATGAAATTATAAATAAAATGACAGTAATGTTTGCACTTTTTTTTTGTGATTTAAATAAATAAGATGTTCCTTTATTTTTTGTGCTTCTTTATATACTGTTATAATTTATAAGTTACAAATTTTTTCTTGTGATATTTACACTCTCTAATAAAACTAGCAAGTAAAACAAAGGGGAAAAAACACCTGCGTTTTCTTTTTTTTCCCCCTAAAATTTCTAATACCGGTATTAAAACCAGTATCCCGGTATTAAGTTCTAAGAAATACCGAATACCAGTATTGCACTTTCGATCCGATATTGCAATCCCTACTCGTCATGTGATAGCTATTATCAAGGCCAGAGGAGGCCCAATTAGTTACTAGGTAGGTATCCTTAATTTAGTGGTACTTCAGTGTGTATATAAATATATATACATAGGGAGAGTGTGAACTAATAATAGGAATTGAATAAACTGTAATTGTCTTTTCATAGCAGTCATGCCACAAAAAATAGACTTTAATAAATTTTTTGACTTGACATATTTGAAGACAATCGTTAAATGTTTTGAGAATTAAAGTCTAAATATGGATTCAACTTTTTTTTTATTTGTTTTGTTGAACTATGGTGGCCGCGATAGCAGAGCTGTCACGTGCAAATCGGGGAGATAAAACCACGATTCCTTGTATTATTAAAGATTCGTTGTGTAGAGGAGCTGATGCAAGTTAAAACTATCGGAAAAAGTCCTTTTACTAGTACGGAGTGGGCAATGGGTAGCCTAGTGGTTAGAGCATCGGACTCCAGACCAGAGCGCCTGGTTTCGTTGCCCGATGCCACCAAATACCACCGAGTATACACGGATTATGTGCTCGTTAAATCAGTGGGTCCGAAAGTCTTGTGGGTGGTCTCAGTAGAATCTACGAGTGCAGGGGCTGGAGAATATTTCCCTTCCCTTCAGGTGGTGTCGCCATCTATCGTTAAGAAGCCCAACCTGTCTTACAGGCTCTGACAACTTTCATTCCTCCACTTCGGGAAGGACACGACAACTAGTACGGAGTGGAAGTTAAGAAAGTTGAGTGCCAACTGAGGTGTTATTCTCGTCACGAGATCATGGTTGAAAATTATGAGGTTTTCGTCGTGTTGTTTCGAAGTGGGATGTTAATAAATAATCGATGAATCATTTTAATGTACTGTATCATTTTAGTTTAATATATTTTTAAAAAGAACTGATTGTATAAATCGGAAGGTGTAAGAAATATCCAATACTTTAAATGAGCGAACTAAGTATCTAACTTTGAAAGGAAAAATTTTACAAAATTGTGTTTCTTATCGCGATGAGTTCATTTCAATTTGATCGTAAATAACGGTTTAATTAGATTGCATGCAAATTCCGTGCGATGTTTAAACTGCAAATAACCTATTTCCGTTCAAATAATCAATCCAAAACTTCCCAATGATGGGATCGTTGAAAACTGGAGCACATAATTATCTGTTATACTTCCTGGTGTGTTTACATAAGGATTACTCAGTCAATATCTGTGATTCAACCATGATTTTGTGAAACAAGTAGATTTAAATAGTATGTACAAGTCACACTGTTTAAATCAATTTACGTTCCAGGAACTCTAATTCAATAAACAATTTAATTTGAAATGACAACAATTCACTGAAGTTCCAATTTGTTGAAACACGTCATAACAATTTAACGACTTTTCAATCTATTTATTCATTTCATTTTTAAATTAATTTTTGCCTCGTAAAACTCATTAGGTTAGAAGTTGCATAAGAAGCTTCTTGTGAGAATTTTCTCTCTCTCCAGTAAATTTATAGATAAGATTAATTTCATAAAGAAAAATATAAAATATCTGGATTTTCTGAAAATAATTCTTCTAGCTTCAAATCTGCGATGCACTTAAAACATTATAAGTGTGACGGTACGTCTCTTTTTTCAACTTATAACACATTACATTGATGCAGCGTTTCTCAAACTGTGGGGAGCGCCCCTCTTGAGGGGGGGGGGCGTGATAACTCTACAAGGGGGCTCGAGCATCTTGAAAAGTCGAAAACTAAAGACTGTTTAAGAAAATTACTAATTTACTGAAATAAACAAACAAAATACATTCTGACATAATAAAAAATAAAAGACATATTTACACTGATATAATGCACTCAAGAATGTATCAGTACTGCACAATGTATTTTATATTTAATTTAGCCATACTAAGTTAAGAACAAGTTTAATAATTTCTAGTGCCCCCATGATCTTGTCATATACAAAATTATATACAAAAAAATTAACACTTAGCTTTATAATTAATCCCTTGGTTGCCGATTAAAGGTTATGCAATTCACTCACCGATGCCACCGTCTTCGAAGTAGGCGCAAGTGTGTGATGTATTGGGGGGGGCGAGAAAAAGAAGTAAGTAAATCCTTCGCAAACAGTGTCAAGTCCCATTTATTGCATTCCATTGCCTTCGAAGTATCTTTATGAAGAGCAGTGCACAGAAAAGTTAGTACTTCGGAAAGACGTATATATACGTTTAATGGAATTAACGTTTAAATACGCCCTTAAGACGTTTAAATTGTATTGCAACTTTAGCATCAAAGTATTGCATTATTGAATTGAATGCATTGTTATTATATGGAGGGGCGCGCGATGAAAATTATGATGGAATATTGGATCGCAAACATTAGAAGTTTGAGAAGCACTGTGCATTGATGTTAAAAAAAACCTGATACTTATATAGTTGTATTTACACACGATAACTACATGTAACACATGTCACTGCAACCGTTTTAGTAAAAGTAGATGCTATAATTTTAAACAAGGTGTCAAACTTTAAATGCGTTTTGCTCAAAATGTGTTTTTTATTTGAAAATGCTCAAACATGGACAGAGATTGCTCAAAAAATTTTGAAAATAATTAACCGAAAGTTTTTGTCTATGTTCTGTGTAATAGTTTAAGTGTTTTTTAACCTTCAGATTGATCAATCACTGTTTTATTAACAAATTTACGCAGTCCCTTATATGAATATAAGCATTGCTTTTTTTAAAACAATTTCATATACAAATTAAGACAAAGTGCTCTAAGTTTTGTAAAAATTAAAATATCTCTTATCCTGAAGGTCATTTCAAAAATGAATTAAAGAGTAACACATCTAAATTTTAAAAAATGAGAATTTGCTTCTAAACGTTTTGTACAGAGTGGGCCCCGTTAATGTCATTTTTTGTAAATTTGTACCCAGTTTTTTTCATTTTACCAATAATTCTCTTCTCTTCTTTTTTTTAAGCATTTTTTCTTAATATGGACAAAATAAATCTAAAATAACAAAAAAAAATTAAAATTTTTATATTTCCATCTTTTTTTTTTAAGTTTTCGCAAGTGGCCGGATACCTTAAGCCATATACGTCAATATACTCAGAATATGGTTGAGATTTCATCGATATTGTACTCTTCAAAAAGAGATCGATTTCTTCCTGGTTATAAAACACAATATTTCCTCTAAAAAACAACCAATTTAATAAAAGTTACTGCTTTTCAGGACATCAAAATTGCTTCGGATGTAAACAGACATATAGAAATATTGAACGGAGAGATATATTCCATTATATAACTTATAGAGAAGAAATAAAATTCAAAATCTTAGCAAATTCATGTAGTGTTAGTCAATGCTTCTCAAGCAAAAAATTAAACTCTATACATTTTTAAAAGATTTGCGTTCTACGTTCATCTTATAAAAAAAAATTTTGTTTTGTGAAACATACATTGGATTTTTTTTTCTAAATTTTTCTGAGTAGATATTAATTTATAAAAGAGAGAGATTAAACATTTTCCAAAACTATGCATTTTTATGTTTAGTTATTTAGCTTAAAATGGAAATCATTGAAAAAATTAAGCTCGTATATAAATAATCATATCACTTAACGAAGTATTTATGCGTTGTGACTGTAACTACTAAAAAAGAAAAGTATTTTAATTATTTACGTTTTATTTAAATGTTTTTTAAAAAATTGTTTGCTAAATGTAGTACGAAAAAGATAATATATGTTGTTCCGTACATCTTTTTGCGCATGAAATAGAATTTTAAATGTGCAGGAAAGTGTGGATGTAAATACATGAGGAACAATAACAACAACAAAAAACTGAGGACATTTTAAGAAAGCTGTTTATGTTTTTAAGAATATAATTTGATTTTAAAAAATGTTCTGATATAGCTGGAGCATAATGGTGATTTAAAAAAAAATCATATGAAAATATTTCAAAAGAAAAAATAACTTGTTGGAATTCTTACGCGAAAATTTAGTTGACTTCTTTCATATAAGTATTTTCGTTTTAAACAAAATTTCAAAGCCAACTGTGTATTTGTGGTATAAAACACATTTTGTGAAAATATATAAAGAATTTTGTCAGAGGAAGGATATTACCAATCCAGCCTTAAAATATGTTGTTGTTACTGATGCCACCTTTCTGACGTTATCAGATCGAGGACTACGAAATTCATCATGGTAAAGGGCTGCATGTACACCTGTCGTCGTAGCTTTGAGAACCTTACAGGGGACCGTAAAATTTGGCTCGATTTCACCCCAAATTTTGATAGAAAACACCCAGGAGGTGGTCAGAGGCCTCCCACAACTTTTAATTTTCTAACAACCTCACGAGAGGACTTGCGGCTCGACGGCTATTTAGAGTAGCCCCATGCAGCAAAAGGCACTGTACATTTATAAACATCCAGGCCTTCTCCGGGATTCAAACTCAAGCCCTACGACACTGCAATCACTTTCACTAACCATTATACCGGATGGGCAGCAAAATATGTTGTATGGTAGTTTGATTGAGGATTGTTTGTTAACGTCGTAATACAAATTCAATCAGTGACGAATCACATAATTTCGAGCCGTGGTCAAGTAAAGATACCTGAACGATACCTGAGTACACAGACCCCTCTCCAAACGTCCACACCACTCCAAAAGGAAATTGAGTTTCGACAGATTTAACATCCATTAATTCTTCTATGCTGTCAGTCTCAAATGGAACAAGGCTTTGAACATGCGACTCCGTGGAAGTAACGTCAGCTGTAAATATGCTATCGAGATTACTCGTTGGTTTCGTCTTCCTTTTTAAGTCAAAACAAGTAGATGTTTACAATTTTCTGCTAACGTCTCCCCCTATCCAGAGAGGGGGTCCAATGGACGATCCCTCCATCCACAGGAACTGAGTGGTCACTTTCCTAAAGGGGGCACATGATATAAGAGTGGTTTGGAAGGAAGAGAACGACATGCAGTTTACGATACGCGTTATGAGTGTAACTGCATAAAATTGTGCGAGACATCGTTTCTTAAACACTGGAGTATATCCCCTAGGGGGCACGATAACTTTACGAGGGGGTCGCGAGGGTATTGAAAAGTCGAAAGCAAAATATTTAAAAAAATATTAATGTGCTGAAAGTAAACAAATAAAATACATTCTGACAACAACAAAAAATACACATTTTACACATGCGTGATATACTTTATAATTAATTTAATAATACTAAGTTAAAACAAGTTTAATAATTACCAGTGGACCATGGACATGTATATAAAGTTAAAAACAAAAATTAGCAGTTATCCTGATAATTTAAGCTGTTTATAATTAATCTCTTAAATGCTGATTACAAAGTACGTGTTTCGCTTCCCAATGCCACCGTTTAACTCATAGACGAGGGTCTGTGGTAAATTGACAGGGAGGGGGGGGGAGGTTTCAAAAGGAATACATAAGCAAATCCTTCGGAAACACTGTCAGATGCTTTTATTGCATTCCAAAGCCTTCTGAATAATTTTATCGATGGTAGTGCACAGAAAGGCCGTACTTCGAAAAGACGTACATATACGTCCAGGGCAATCAATGCACTGGCAGGTTTAGCGTCAAAGTATAGTATTATTGAATTCAACACATTGTTATTGTATGGAGGGGGCACGATGAAAATTACGATTGAACATTGGGTCACAAATTTGAAAGTTTACGAAACACTCGTGTAAGAAATAGTTTATCTAGTTCACTCAGAAGTTTTTCTGCTGTAGAGCCTGGTTTACTCCACTATAGAATAACCGCATGTGATCACCCAAAAGTAAATACAAATCGAAACAATTTGTTTTGTGTCTATTTTGTACTTTGTAATGCTTGTTGGTTCCTGCTTCCCTCTGCTCCCCCTTGTCTACCCTCGGGCCCGGCTAGATGTATGGGAGGAATTGAATAATCAGTAGACATGATTCACTCTAATTATTTTATTGTCACCAAAATATAAAGCAAGAACAATAACAATCTTATTTAGATAAATGATCAGATAACAGAGCGAGGAGGGGAGACTCGTTAGTCTGATAATAATATGGACATTCAACTGATTCCATGATAACCTATACAAGCTCAATATAAACGACGTCGCGCACTAATACACTAAACTTCTATTTAAACAAGGATCACGAAACCTGTACTTTTATGAAGTTGAGTACTCCAGTTGAGTCCGGGAATGCGATCCTTATCCGGATTTAATCACCGTCGAGTGATACTCTCTTAGACTTCTTCAATTGATAAACTCCGATTTGCAATAAATAATTTCACGATCCTCCATTCACCAACTAACTCTCAAAACTCGCGAATACAGAATTTATATAACATACTTAATTCGCATAATCATGTTTCCTTGCTTCTGTGAAAGTTGGTTGGTAATATCATTGCCCCAGAAAATTCCCTAAGGGGGTAGTTATAGACGCGTATAGATCCGTCAAAATTTTTATAAAATGTCTTTTAATTTGACAAAAACTGGAAATTTAAATGAGAAGATTTTGATAACAGTAAATATCATTAATTTTCATTCAAGGAATGCAAACGAATTTTTTTCAGAAACTCAAAAATATAGACAATAATAAAAGAATTTTCTTAAACAGTCCACACATAGCATTATTCCTAATTGATATAACCCTTTCAATGAAAAATCTTTTTAAAGCAATAGTGATTTATCAGCCCATAACATTTTTTTTTTCTGAAAACACACAATATTCACACTGAACTAAGAAACATCTAGGATATATCTTTCTTTGGCATTGTCGTAAGCGCTCTTTCATAATTTTTCAGTATTTTACTTCCGGTAAACTTAATTACACAAGTGTGATGATCACTAAAAATAGAAAGCACCCTCGCTGAAAACTAACCGATCGTTGGCAGCTTTCAGTGCCTTAAACCCTATTTCCTGAGACTTGAATAGGCATTAGCATACTACACTTCCGGCATTCATCACTTCTACAGGAGAGAATGGAGGCATTGATTTTCAGCAGCGAGAGAAAGAGGTAATAAATTATAAATGCCCCCTTCTCGAAAATGTTCAACGAAAGAATGTTCCCGTAGAGCATTCCGTCACTTTAGTTCCCTCCATTGATTCTTTAGTATGTTGATTAGAATCGATTCTCTGATTTTCGGGTGAGGCTGTGAACTAAAATTAAAAAAATGAACATGCATCGTAGGTACAGCTTACTGTTTGCTTAAGTGGGGGAGATATTATCGTTCGGGATGTCTTAAATAAATTCCTTTGTTCATGAAAAAGTATGATTTTAAAACAAGAAAGTAAGAGTTCGGTTTTGAATAAATCGACGTTCAACAACAAAGGCAGGGAACTGTTTTCCCTACAGAATCCCCATTTAAATTACGCTGTAAAAGAGAAGGCCTCCTCAAGAAATACCCCCCCACACACACACACAAAGTTTGTATAACAATTTATAGCTGTTTTGCTAATGGAGCAGTACAAGTTACTACGCACCCAAATGGTCATGGTTTCGACTTCGTGGTCGACGTTGCCGAATCGGTGGATTGAAAACTAGTTGCACAGAAGTTTTACCACGTAGAGGGGATGATTCACGTGGCTCAAAGTCTTGCCCCTGGGGTGGTATGAAAGTCTAGTGAGGAGGACACCTCAGTTGTCAACAGGGATTTAGCTTCCACCGTATCAACGGAATAGATGATACGAGACCCCCCAGATTCAGGGGCTCCAGCATGTGTAACTACATTCCTACTATCATGGTTCCCATACCGAAAAAAGGGCTCCGAAGGAATTTTGATATAGTGTCCACTCAGAACTAGCTATGCCAGTGGTTATCATCCTTGTCATCTGACCTGGTTCAAAATTACGAAAACTGTCATCAATATTCCTCATGTTGCTTCAAATTATGAAGTAAAATTAAAATCAAATCAAAAGAAACCCGTCAACTTTCCCATAGTGTTGAGTGTGGACTTTAAATCATGTCTGAATTTATATCTCAAGACGCTTTATTGGTATAATCATGACTCGGTTCTGATTTAATTAGATCACAGGTTGTGATAGTGGAGTTGTTCATGTGGAGAGCTCTTGGTTGGGGTTTTCAAAAGAGATTAGTTTAAAAATCCTGATACCATTAACGACGGAAAGATGCACGTGAAATTCTTTCTAACTGAAAACGCTTACATTGGCGTAGAGATGAATTCGCACCAAAGCAAGGAGAGAAGATATAGCCAACCAAAAACCTTTGAGCGAAGGCAAATATGTAAGCCTTTCATTGATTACATATTCGCTTCTCGTAGCTTGCTGTATTGGTATGAGTGAGTTTTCAAAACTATGAATGTAGGTTTGTATCTAAGGTGAATCCCATACCTTGACCACGTTTCAAATATCCTGAGATTTGTCTCCAGTAGTGTCAATGTTGCGTTTTAATATGATGCTCTAAACCAATCAATCAATCTACTGAAACACAAAACACTCTATTGAAACTCTTGTGCTACATTTGATTGTTTACTATATTTAAGTGACCACAATAGTAGAAGGAAATCATTGTTGCTAACTCTTGTAGGGGAAATCTCATTCGAATTATGCGTCCGAGTATTGATACTGCTTAACACTTATCGTGCTCAACGATTGATTTAATAGCCACTGGCGTATATATCCGTCTCCCTCAACCGGTGCCTTATGTGCCGGACGTATCTATCCGTCCTTCCGAAATACGATTCTTTCCTTAGCGCTGCTATCAATAAAACTATTTCGAAGGCCTTAGAATGTAATAAAATGACCTTGAATGTATTTGCGAAAGATTTATTTATTTAAAAAAAATTAGTATTTGCGTGTGCCTTCCCCCCATACAACGCATACACAATATTATGTGATAAATTATGCCACTGGGGAGCGAATCGCGTCACTTTTAATCGGCAGTTAAGGGGTTAAGTCTGGTGGAGCTGAAAGTCATTACGTTGGGAGAGGTGGAAGTTTGAAAGGTGGAGTGGTAACTCTTTAGTTCAAAATTTGACTCTTTTGCTTTAGCCTTAAATTAACTTCAATTTGTAATGTTTGTCAATCAATAAGTAATCATTGGATCCATATGAATCTAATCAGATTTATATTATTTATTGCTTTTTAATAGGGTACTCTGAAATAACAAGTGAGGCATTGGTAATAGACTTCATAATTTGAACGATAATCAAGTGATGTGAAAGGCACCTAAATCATCACTACACTCTCATACCAGGGTAGTCAAACGTTCAAGATTTATAATATAGATGATTACCATTCCAAACTATGGAAATCGTTTCTGCGGGCGAACTTAAATAAAAGGACACTTGTTCACACAGATATCGTTCTTTTTTTTTCCTAACCAGTATTTTTTGAATGAAGAGATTCATTGGCAATAGATATTATGTAACTTTGAAACGAAGCTAATTTTAACAAAACAAAAAACTGCTTATGATAATTTTTATTATTTTAAGTAGAGAAACATATCATGATTCTTCTTCAATTTCTTTTTTCCTTGAATACGGTTGCGTGGTTTTCTCTTGGTTGATTTCATTCTCAGTTACTTGATATACTAACTGTTGTCAGTCGTATTTTCGATTCTTTTTTAAAGCGTTATATAAATGTTTGTGCCAGAATAAGTAAAAAAGTAAAAAAAAATTTGCGAATTTAGATTTGGTATTAGAGCAAATATCAAGCACAGAATGAGAGGTAGCCAACAATACTCTATACAACGTGTCATTCGTCTTTCTTCGTAGTCGCTGGAGTGAAGGAGACCATTCAACTTGGCTCCATTACCGATCTGCTCCAAGGATGAAAGGAAGGCAGTGATTCACACTTTGTTTGTGGAAGGTTTGATATCTGTACTGTATAACAGCCATCCCTTCCATCACCATACCCTCAACTCTCAATACTGAAGACCCTCAGTGATTGACGTTGATGAACTTCCCGATATTCATCATCAGATAAAGAAGTTTTCCCCGGTTTGTGTGAAGCACTCTATTCATTCACAGATCTTGCTTCGCGATAAACCGCTGTCACCCTTCCATCACCATACCCTCAACGACGACGTCCCTCAGTGGTTGACGTTGATGAACTTACCGATTTTCATCATCAGATAAAGAAGTTTTTCCCGGTTTGTGTGAAGCACTCTATTCATTCACAAATCTTGCTTCGCGATAAACCGCTGTCACTCTTCCATCACCATTACCTCAACGACGACGACCCTCAGTGGTTGACGTTGATGAACTTACCGATTTTCATCATCAGATAAAGAAGTTTTTCCCGGTTTGTGTGAAGCACTCTATTCATTCACAGATCTTGCTTCGCGATAAACCGCTGTCACCCTTCCATCACCATACCCTCAACGACGACGACCCTCAGTGGTTGACGTTGATGAACTTACCGATTTTCATCATCAGATAAAGAAGTTTTCCGGGTTTGTGTGAAGCACTCTATTCATTCACAGATCTTGCTTCGCGATAAACCGCTGTCACCCTTCCTTCACCATACCCTCAATGACGACGACTCTCAGTGGTTGACGTTGATGAACTTACCGATTTTCATCATCAGATAAAGAAGTTTTTCCCGGTTTGTGTGAAGCACTCTATTCATTCACAAATCTTGCTTCGCGATAAACCGCTGTCACTCTTCCATCACCATTACCTCAACGACGACGACCCTCAGTGGTTGACGTTGATGAACTTACCGATTTTCATCATCAGATAAAGAAGATTTTCCCGGTTTGTGTGAAGCACTCTATTCATTCACAGATCTTGCTTCGCGATAAACCGCTGTCACCCTTCCATCACCATACCCTCAACGACGACGACCCTCAGTGGTTGACGTTGATGAACTTACCGATTTTCATCATCAGATAAAGAAGTTTTTCCCGGTTTGTGTGAAGCACTCTATTCATTCACAGATCTTGCTTCGCGATAAACCGCTGTCACCCGTCCATCACCATTACCTCAACGACGACGACCCTCAGTGGTTGACGTTGATGAACTTACCGATTTTCATCATCAGATAAAGAAGTTTTCCGGGTTTGTGTGAAGCACTCTATTCATTCACAGATCTTGCTTCGCGATAAACCGCTGTCACCCTTCCATCACCATTACCCTCAACGACGACGACCCTCAGTGGTTGACGTTGATGAACTTACCGATTTTCATCATCAGATAAAGAAGTTTTTCCCGGTTTGTGTGAAGCACTCTATTCATTCACAAATCTTGCTTCGCGATAAACCGCTGTCACTCTTCCATCACCATTACCTCAACGACGACGACCCTCAGTGGTTGACGTTGATGAACTTACCGATTTTCATCATCAGATAAAGAAGTTTTTCCCGGTTTGTGTGAAGCACTCTATTCATTCACAGATCTTGCTTCGCGATAAACCGCTGTCACCCTTCCATCACCATACCCTCAACGACGACGACCCTCAGTGGTTGACGTTGATGAACTTCCCGATTTTCATCATCAGATAAAGAAGTTTTCCGGGTTTGTGTGAAGCACTCTATTCATTCACAGATCTTGCTTCGCGATAAACCGCTGTCACCCTTCCTTCACCATACCCTCAATGACGACGACTCTCAGTGGTTGACGTTGATGGACTGCCCTCTCTTTCCTCGTCATATAAAGAAGCACATCCCTGTTTGAAGCTCTCTATCCATTCGTAGATCTTACTTCGTGATAAGCAACTGTCACCATACTGCGCTTGCATGGAAAAATATTTTCCCCAGGTTTTACATCTTCGGCAAACAAAAAGCAAATCGCTTTCCTCCCTTCCTTCTTGACCTATATTGACAATACAGCTTCCACATGTGGACGGTCTACTACACCCCATCGACTTTGAGGAAAGACGAGTGATACGTTGCATAAAAGTTTTGCAAATTGCCCCTCATTTATCGCTGAATATTATCAGTTTCGAAAAAGAAATTCCAAAAGTCCCTTTACTTTTTGACTTATCTTAGTACATTTTTGAGTACATTTGATACAGAAATTAAGTAGAACCAACTAAGTTCTACAAATTTTACAATAGAACTGCAGAACAACTGGGAACAAAATGGACAACTTATCACTTTGATGGAAAAAAATAAAGTCTTCCAAGAATCTTTTGTTTCAGTTAATTTACATTACTTTTCTGTCTAATTCGCTGCAACAATTTTTAAAAACATTTAAATAACTTTGTCCCATATCAACATCAAAAATTTAATTTTTTATTTTTTATATTGGAATTTTTGGATTAACTACAGTTTGTTATTTTAAATTTACACTAAAGTAAATAATAAGTCTACCTTTAAATGTTTCATTTTTAGTTACTGTTGTCAAAATGTTATAGTTACTCTTTTAAGGACCCTATGTAGATATTTTTAGGGCGTAATGTAAATTATTAATGTTTAACGTTAAGGGATATAAATTTAATTCTTTAGAAATAAATTAAATATATATTTATACGTTTGCATCATGTATGTCGTTCTAAAAGTTGCATGCCTGAAGTAAATATTGTGTCATTTAATGATTTAATTTTAGGATAACAAAATTCTTATAAAAAGTCTGACTTGCACTACTCTCAGTTTCTTAAGTCCTTTTTTTCTTAGAAAAAAACTTCTGACGTCATCTAGCTCATTAAATAGCACTTATCTGAAATTCAACTGAAAATAAATTGCTGTTTTTTTTTTTTTTTTTTTTTTTTTTTTTTTTTTTTTTTTTTTTTTTTTTTTTTTTTTTTTTTTTTTTTTTTTTTTTTTTTTTTTTAATTTTTTTTTTTTTTTTTTTTTTTTTTTTTTTTTTTTTTTTTGTTTGTTTATTTAAGTGAAACTGAAGTACGACGTTGACTGTCTAGGCTATCAATACCTCTTGAATTACTGATGTAACCTCTTTCAATGGAAGCTATTTTTATCCTCTGATTACTTCAGCTTTCAAAAAAATATTTTAAGAGGGAGAGGTTATTAAACTTCCGTTCTAAATGTAAAAACCTTGACAAATCACGTACAATTTCTCTTTTTCTACTCATTGTACATGTACTAATCCTTTAATTTTTTATAAAGAATATGCGTCCTGAAATGATTTTTTTTAAATAAAATTTTTGATTTTCATTTCTTTTGATTTATATTTTTATAAAATACTAGCTGACCCGGACCGGCGTTGTACGGGCTTTTACCTAAGGTATAACTTAATCCCCATGCTAATTTCCTCCTTTCATTCTGACGCCAGTACTTTTGTGTGGGTGTGACGCGTACGATGTGAGTGTATGGCCCGTGAGTGCGTGTCATGGCTTTCTCGTTTAACATTTTCCCTTCTCTTCACAAAATCAGCACTTCCAATATTATTTCTCGAAATTACTTTTACTTCTTTGTTTCTTTCCTCTACGCTTAGCCCGACGTTGCACGGGCTTTTACCAGTGAATAACTTAATCCCCATGGGAATTTCCTGTTTCCCTCAGGACAATTTCACTTATGTGTGTGTATGCGCAATGTGAGTGATTTCTTTAACTATGACATTAAAACTCCCTTTTTCGAAATTTGTTCTTGCGTTGGTGTGGTGTGGTACTTAGGAGAGGTGGGTAAAAGCTTAGGTGTCGTCCTCGTCACTTGACCATGGTTGAAAATTTCGAGATCCATCGCTAAAAACCCTGGAATAGGCGAACAGTGCGAATTTATAAATCACTCACTCACTTTTCAATTCTTTCGTTGCAACTTTTTAGTCCCCGGAAACGAAAATGTAGCCTTTTTAAAAATAGTTGTATGTTGAAAACAGACAGAAAAGTAGACATTTTTCAAATTACAAAATTTTACTACTATTTTAAATCTTGAAGTAAAATTGTGAGGATATTTTGAAATGTTCGACACACGGGAAAAAAGTTTCATGCAATTATCTTTATAAAAGAAGAAATTATTAAATGATTGTTTTAAGTATTTTGAGTGTTTTGTTAAAATTTGTTCAAAAAGGTTTTTGGCTTTTTAGTTTTTAAATCACTGATTCTAAAAGTTTTAAAAATCATTTTTATTTAAACGCAAAGATTTTGATTTATTTTAGAAAAAAATCATAAAATATACAAAATATCATTGTTTTGTAAAAAAAAAAGTTTTTTTTAAAAACAAAATTTAAAAAAAAGATAGTTTTCGGCATTTTATTTTTTAATAACTGATTCTAAATAATCAATGAACTTTTTAAAAATCATTTTCATTTAAATTCATCTGTATTTATTCATTTTAGAAAAAATCATAAAATACAAAACAAAATTAATTAATTATTTTATACTAATATTGATTAAAAATATTCATTTAGCAATTAATTGTGACATGCCAATTTAGTGATTTTTGATATATTAACAACACGCAATTAATAATGAAGAATTTTTTATTTGAACATAGCTTTTATTTTTTTCTAAAGAAGTTATGCTTATTTAACTGAATAATTCAAAAAAAAAAATTTTCGAAATGGGCAAATTTTGCGTTTTTATTATGAAATTATATGTCAAAAAAAGATTTATACATTAGGCATTATTTTAAAGAAAACTATAAGTTTTATGAAAGAGAACAAAAATTTTGATACTGTTAAATATTTTAAATGAGTCTCAGAAATGTATTGAATACATTTTGTCATCTTAATCTAACATCTATAATGATTTAATTTTGAAAATTATCTAAAGAAAAAATGACGAAAATTGAAGCAAAAATAACTTTTTCACTCGCATTTTTTTTTGACTCGCCAAATTTACTGATTTCCCCCTGTTTAATGCAGAACTTTTTAGTGTAACCCTTGAGTTAGATGCGCGGTCGACGGTTAAACAGTTCAAAGGTCTTTGGCGCAAAACTATTTTTCGACTCCAAGGTTTGGCTAACTGTAAAATTGCGTATTGTTTATTATTTTTTTATTTTAGGGCATAATTTTTAAGTTAATGGTTTCAAACTTCACAAATTAATTGCAAAAATAAAGTACATTTAAATAAAAAAAATGTACAAAAAATACTGTTTAAATTATTTCTTGCAAAAGCGGTTTTTTACGAAAAACACAAAAAAAAAATTTTAATCCGTAATTTGCAAGCAATTTTTTCAATCTTCGTACAGAGTACGGATAATATTCTTTTACAGACGTAAATAAAGTTTCGTGCGATTATCTTCATAAATGACAAAGTTTATTAAATGTTAAGTTAAAATTTTGAGTATTTTTTGAAAAATCTTTAAAAAAAAAGGTTTTGGAAATTTTATTTTTTAAATGACTGGATCTAAAAGAGAAAGGCTTGAAGTTATTTAGAGTAGAATATCGTTTCAATAAAACGAAAACAAATTCATACGCAAAAATTTAGAAATAATTTGCATAAAATCGCATCAGTTTTAACCCTTTTTTAAAAAAATTCTTAAAAAATAGAAAATATCATTATTTTGCAAAAAAAAATTATACCGTATCGTGGCGAAATAAATGATCTTTCCTATTCTGTAATTATTTTTTGTCTGATTTTAAAAATAAAAGATGGATGGCAATTTTAAAATGGATGGCAAGTAAAAGATGGATGGCAATTCCGTTCCGTTTCCGCTCGGCCGAAACGGAACGGTAGTTCTGCCAAGTAAACGTCCTGCAGGAGTAAAACAATTAGGCGTTTTAAGGTTTTTAATTAATATCTTTTTAACTAATTGCAATATCGGAATGAAAAATAGTTTACATCCTATTCTCAGACCTACTGAATATACGCATAAAATTTCATTAGAATCGGTCTAGCCGTTTCGGAGGAGTTTGGTTACAAACACTGTGACACGAGAATTTTATATATTAGATGTAAATGTACAAAACAAAAAAATTCTTACTTTAAAATCATTTTAAAAAATATATGATTCTTATGTATTATTGCAATCCTGTTGGCGACATTATATGAAACGAAGAATGAGGTTGCCACAATTCAGTGGTTGCAACACATACAAAATCAGGGTTGCCAACATTGGGAGTAATCTTGAACGTTGGCACTGTTACGACAGTATGTATGTATCAAAAACTTTATTTACTTTTCTTTACATAAAAAAGATTTCGTGATGATTTGATAAATTTATTTACTTATCTCACACTAGAGAAAATAATAAAAAAAACTTTAAATCCTGTTCAACATTATGGTTAAAAATTGGCTATAAAGAGAGCGCAATGTTAAGTTAAATCAACTACTTCAAGTTCAAAGATTATCACAACATTACATCATTAATGAGTATCTAAAAATTGAAGGGGCGCGTTTATACTGTCCGAAGATTCTAATGCGATGTTTTATCGGGATTTTTTATTTATTAGGGATCTATTGGAAACTGAAGGCTATGCACTGAAAGAGAAGTCAAACTGCCAGACAATAATGATTAATTACAAATAATTGCAAACGTAAATATTTGTACGTTGCGTCTTTAGTACATTATTGCAAGATGCACTTGAATTACATCAACATGATTTATGAGTTCATGATGTAACAGATGAACAATGATCAGCTTGTAATATTTAAGCGTGAAGAAAAATCAGTGCTTGGTCTGTCAGATGAAAAGCTGTTCTTAATTGATGCACCAGGTGGACCTGTAGAATAACATCTTACCGTCTTTAGTACATTATTGCTAGACGTCGCAGAAAAAAGATGCCAAAAAGATAGACATTTGCTTGTGTACTTTTTAATCAGTGGAGACAATGATACTTTTCTTATGTTTGAACACATCAAAGATAAATTAATAGATCTACATAATACATGTAAATAATTACAGTTTTACAATTTGAGAAATGACTATAGACAATTATATAATTAAAAGAATGGGGATTGGTCCACCGTTAGGAGGTCAGATGATACCCCCCGCCCCCTAGTTTCTATTAAGAAATAAGGAGGGGGGGGAATAAAAATGTTTTCTTTTAAAGGACTTTTAAAGAAAACTTTATTATTATTATAAAAAATTTATTAAATAATCTTAGAGAATTAATCAGACTATATAAAAAATAAACGCATAATTCGGAAAATCAGTAAAAAATGAAAAAGCTTTTTCAGAATTAAAAATATATATATCATGCGTTAAGGACCACATATATGCATTACTTATACTGTAAAAATATTCCTGACAAGGAAAATACTATAAAAACAAATTATTGATTTTCGGCTAGATTTTTTTTTCGTTATGCGAAATATATATAACAATTCAATTACTTCCTTTACGCTTCACTAGTTTGATATTAAATTTACAATATATACTTTATTTAGTCGTTTCTTACTTAGAAATTGAAAAGTAACAAACAAACAAAAAATGAGTCGAACCATAAGCCTTAACGTTGAAAAAGAAGAGAGAAAAAAAGTACAACGTGTGTGTTAATATAACACGAGAAATAATTTTCATAACAAATTTTATGTGTTTAAAATGCATTTTTATACGTAACCAACAACAACAGAATGGATAATTTAAAATCTGCTTATTCAGTACTAGAATTCGAAAAATTGCATATAAATTGAACTCCTTATAAATAATCTTCTCGAAATATTCTCTCTTTCTAGATTTTTCTCGAGCTGCGAAGGATTATTTGGATAGATAAGGCTTCGATTCAATTCTTTAGGGTCTTATTTTTGTTCTTTTGAAATTTGAATTTTTTTATTAATTTTCATTTGACGGTGAAAGAATTTCTATGAGGTTTGCGCTTGGGTTTTCAGCCTCTGGATCCCGGTGTTTCATTTTTGTCTGAACTATATTTTCAAATAATGTTCTCGTCAAAAATTTAAGAATTTAATTCCATGAAAATTTGTATTTTTTGAATGAAATATGTACGCATATATTTTTTTTATGAAACTATAAGTGCTATAAGTAAAACATTATATGCGGCTCTCATTTCTTGTATCGAAGAACGTCGCACAGATTTAGGTGATTTTCTGCAATACTTACACAATGGTATAAGAAATGTCTCAAGAATAAATTTTGTCACAATTTCTCCTTCAATTAAATGGCGTAAATTAATAGTGGACATGCTTGAAATACCTGACGCTTCAAATTCCACTGTATTACTAACAGCTCATATAAATGGATGTTCTATTTCAAATGATGTAACATTTGAAATTGATTAACATTCTGATTCAAAAACTGAATCAATTTTTACATGAAAACCATTAAGTGTAAGTGAATGAGTGAGTGAATATTAACGTCGCACTGTTAAGCTACACCAGAGATTTTTTTGGAGACGGACCTTGTAATTTTGAGCCACGGTCAAGTGACGAGGACGACACTTAAGCTGGCATCCCTCTCCTAACTACCGCACCACACCAACGGGATTTAACATGCATAGTTCCCTACACGGTGGGTCTTCATTGGTACTGGGCTCAAACTCATGACACGCCAGCCGTGATTTGATAACTTGACCACTTGGCTACCGCGGCCACAACCATTAAGTGTAACAGAAACAAGACAAATATATCAAAAAGGGATATACACCAATAAAGCCTATTAGATTTGAGACACTGTTATCAAAAATTCAAAATGAAATGTCTCTTTTTGAAAATGGTGGGATACATGGTGACTACCTGGAAAGAACATACAGTAGAACGTCGTTTATCCTAATGGAGCGTCAGATATCCAGAACAGTTTTTTTGTTTGTCAACTACATGTACTGTATATGAAACGGATGAAGACGAGGACAATAACGATGAAAGTAGCAAATGCTGAAGCGTTTCTGCGTTAGAGACAGCTGTGGAGTGGGACGTACAACAAGCAGAGTGCTGTCTTACTCAACTACTACTGTTGAGGAGAATCAGAGACCTTGCAGTGAAAAACCAAAGATGTACAATGGTACAGCGAAAAATAAGTGACTATTTTCCACAATCAAGGTAAAATTGCGACATTTTACACCTATTTTGCTTTTTCTTCAAGCACGTTTCCGGCATAGGATGATTTTCAATATTCGTATAGTGTCCGGTTTCATATACTGTATGGATCGCATTCGGTTATAGGTCATCCGAACAATCACGTATCCGATAGGTGTCCGGTCCCAATTGATTCGGATAAACGACGTTCTACTGTACTCCTATTTAATGACGATAAAGGTAACTAGTCTGAACGAGCATTTTCTTCGGCTTGAAAATTTGTAACAAAAATAAGAAACCGTTTGAACAACGAAATGCTGCACGAGCTGTGTTTTTTAAAAACTTATTTACAGAAATACAAGAAAAGAATAATTTTTTTAAATTTCATTGTGTACTATTCTTATGTTTTTTATGAAGAATTAAGTTTTATTTTGAGAGAGAGATTATTTAAATAAATAGTAATGTTAAAACAACTTTTTTTACTTATGTTTTAATTTTATTATGTAATTTTTACTATATTATTGTGTAAGTCTTTTTCATAAATAGTTTAATCCTTATCCCAGGACCAATCCCGGGATTTGGATAATGTAATCCCAAAATCCCGGGAATGAAAATATAAGACAGGATTGCGAACCCTAGTTTACGCTTGTAAGTTCTATTCAAAAATGATTAGTTCCTATTTAGAAGCAAGAATGCTACACAAAAGAAAAAGTCTTACCTATCGGAACACTTATCATTAGTAACAGGGTGGCTTAATTGAATTAAGTTAAATTTACTAATATATTAATTGCGCTTTTATACTTATAACAACAATTTCAATAAATTAAATTTTTAAAAATCAAAATTCTGCAATAAGATTTTGAAAATTGAATTGAAGTTTTTGCAACAGTAAACAGTATATTTCGTTAGTGAAGTAAATGATCGAAGTCATTTTTCTTGCTCTGGTAATACATGACAATTCTATAGCAATTACGTTTTTTTTTGTGTAAAGTTACTGCATTTGTGACCTCGAAAAATAATTTTCGTCAAATCTGCTTTTTTTGTAAAGAATTACGGAAATTCGTTTGACTCAAATATAAGCCAAATAGAAAGCTGAATGACTTTAGAAAGCTCTCGAGATAAACATGGTAACCTCAAACATTCATTAAGGTATGTGACTAACCTAAAATTCACAGTTTTGGTGAAAATTTTCGAAATTTCTTGTATGCTTTTATTTTGTAGCCCACACATTTAAGATTCCAAAAACACTCTATTTTTATTTCTACGATATTTAGAAATAAAGTTATAGCATAATTAATAAACCGGAAATGGTGTTTACAAAACCGGAAGTAGAACGCTACACAAAATATTTTTAAGATATTGAACTGAAATTTTCAGAACAGTTTTATTTAGTTATATCTGTATTATGAATCAAGATTTAATCTCTGTGTATATATTTATGTACCTTATTGCTTTTTATATGAAAAAAATCATTAGTTTTGTTTAAAAAGTCCTGTTTTTGCATAAAATTTGGCATATTTAAAAAACTTTCAAAAATATTACAAATATTTTAATTCCTAACACTTATAAAGATGGTATTGACGTACTGTATATTATTTGAATACATTTATTAGAATTTTGTGTAACTGCAATTTTAGATCAAAATTTCACTAAAGACGACGATTGTTAAAGTCTAACAAACTCTCCAGAAAACAGCAAATGTTAAAAAAAAATTAGTTAAACATGAAGTTACAGAGATCTAGACCTATAAATATGGTAAGTTTAAAAATTGTACAATTAGTAGAAAATTTTTTATACTGTATTAAGTGCTTTAAATGCATTTTCTGAGAAACTATGTTTTTAAATATTTTGCTTAACCGTAAAGTTTACTATAGAATTTCTTCTTAAGATATTGAATTGAAATTTTTAGAAAATATTTTATTTAGATTTATCTCCAGTATTGACTATGATCTAATCTCTGTGTATATATTTATGTATTTTATTGTACTTTTTGTGAAATAATAGCATTAGTTTTTTGTACGAAATCGAGTTCTTGCATAAAAAATGACGTTTTTAAAACACTTTCAAAAGTATTACAAATCTTATGGCTCTAAGCACATATAATGATATCATTTATATACTGCATAAATATTATTTGAATATATTAGTTAGAAATTTCAATAAAAGGTTTACCGTTTTCGCTAAAATTTCAATCAAAATTCCCAATATATCCAAAATTATTTTTAATTTTGTGAAAACTGTACTTGAATTCATAGTTTTATGCCCCATTTTAAATCAAAAAAGTGTTTATTTCGTAGAAAATTTATATATTACAAAGTGCTCCGAACCTTAAATTCATAATAATTTGATCCTATTTCAGTTTATTTTGAATTCCTGAATACGTATAAATTACTACGATACACAAATAAAATGATAAAATATTGCTTCATTTTTGTGAGTTTCAACACGAATTATAAGAAAAATGTATCGTTGTTATAATTTATTTTTGAAAGTTAAGTTACTTATATTGGTGAAAGCAGGTATTTGAAAAGTGGTTAGGTACAATTTATTGGGGTCTAAAACAATAACGTTTTAGATGCTTATAAAAATATACTCTATAAAAAAATTGACGCTCCAAGAAAGAGTTGCCCGATTATAATGAAATTTCGTATGCAAAGACATTTGTACCGAACATGCAAATGATTAAAATTTGGCGTCCAATGAATGAATAGTGGGAGTTACAGTGCATCGGAGCTACGCACTCAGCAGGTGTCTATAAGAAGGGATCCTCAATCTGATGGTCAAAATTTCATTTGCATTGCGATTTAGAATACCTTTCAAAGACTGAAAAATGCCTCGCTGCAGGATTCGAGCTCATTAGCAGCAACTGTCAGAGTTTGAAAGAGGTCGCATCATTGGATTGAAAGAGGCAGGTTGGGGAAATCGGAGAATCCCTCATCATATGGGTCGAAGCGATGCGGCCATTACAAGATGTTGGCAAGAATTAGTGGACAATGGCATATTTCAGCGCCATGATGGTAGCGGTCGATTTAGGGCCACAACTGATCGGGGAGACAGATTGATTGTCAGATCAACAGTCACAGCACTGATTCATCGTTACAGCCACCTGCCACTCACGCCAGGCACCACTGTCGAGCCAGATTACAGTAGTCCTTGGCTCTATCAAGTATGCTAACTGGGGTCGTATAGTGTTTAGCGATGAATCCCGCTTCCAACAGTGTCTTGATGCTCAATGAAGACGCGTCTGGAGATGCCCAGGGCAGCTTTCCTATCCTAATTTCACTATTGCACGCCCCAGTTACTCTACCAGGAGTTATGGTCTGGGGTGCCATTTCTTTTGACAGCCACCTTTGGTCGTTATTAGAGACACACTTACAGCACAGAGGCACATCGATGACTTTCTGAAAACTGTTTTGCTACCATTCATTTTGCAGCACCCTGGCTTTAATTATAGCAAGATGCCAGACCACATACGACACGTGTTGGTGAGTCTTACAGCTTGTCGAACTCTTCCTTGGCCAGCCAGATCACCATATCTCTCTCCAACCGCGCATGTCAGGGATATGATGGGGAGACGACTGCATTTACCAAGAAATGTTGATGACCTGGTCTGAAAATTGGAGCATAATTTGGCAAGAAATACCGCAATAGACCGACAGGGTGCTTTATCACTCTGTGGTACGTCGTGGGTCAGCTTGCATCCAGGCTAGAGGTGGGTCGTTATTGATCTCGTTACTTTCTAACTATGTAACTCGAAAAAAATCATTAAATTTTTCTGAAATTTTAATCATTTTCTATTCTGTACATAATTTTTCTACCCACCAATATTTAGTCTATATTGGACAACTCGTTCTTGATGTATCGATGTTTTTTGTTGGTTTTTTTTTTTTGTGGTAGAGTGTAAATAAAAATGTTTCCGCTATCCAGCCATTTTATTGTTTATATGTTGTGTTTCTTTTTCCATATCTTAAATTTCGAACTATGTCACACTTTATATCTAAACATTAATATTTTTAAAATCTCTTCAACACCTACCACTACTTTCTTCTAAAAATGAGTAAATGTAAAACAAAATGTATTCACGTTAAAGCTGCGAATGATCAGTATAATCATATAAATCCTGATACTTTTTCGTATATTGTTTTTTTTGAAGCACATAGATACAGTTCTTTACATTAATTTATAACTAGACTCTAGCCAATCCTAATATTCACTGAGTTTAAAATACTCATATATCTCTTCTCTCTTATTGCATTTATGACAAAAAACACAGTTTATTTAAAATAAATCAATGTTAGTGAAAATATTCACTGCTAAAAAAAACTTTGTACTCTACTTTTAATGTTTTTTTCTTTTATATCTGAGGTGGTAAAAATAACCTGGAAAAAGAAAATTCTTTCTCCCACAAGATGTGAGCTTAAGTGGAATTTGAGGTGGGATTATCTTAAGAAAAATAAAGGTAAAAAAGAATATAGTGTTGATATTTTTTTCTATTCAGATAAACGATTTCTAATATTAGAAACATCTATTAGTATTTTTTCCAGAGCGGAATAGTATAATATGTTTCAATCTGTGTGGGTTGCTTTAACAATAATGTTGCATCATCAACTATTGCAATTTTAATTCTTCCCATTGTATTGGTTCAAAAGTTTAACATTACCTGTGTTTAGTCCACGTAATTGTGTATCTATTTTTTGTCGCGCATACCATCCACAGACTGAGCACCTCCACCAATGTTTTGACGTAACCCTCCGCACCAGTTGTTGTTGTAGCGTCCATCTTGGAACAGCGTGCGAATAGCACCGTCTCGTAAATAATAAAATTACAGTCCAATAGTACCATCATTATTAAATAACTCGAACCAGCCTTCACGAACATTTTATAATAATACTCCTACAACCTGATTTGGTTCTTTGCTTTCATAAAATATTCTTTAAATGCAATAAAAATTTGATTGCGTTGAATGGAAAGAAAAACATGAAAAATTTAAATACTGATTTACTAAAAAATGCATGCCAAAATATACACTGCTGGCCACCATAAATGCAACACCAAGAAAGACAAGAGATAGCCCAACAAAATTTATTTTATAGATAACATGTTAATCAAGTATCAAATGATTAAATTTATAGACTTCTGTGAAGTGTGGTTCCTGCCAGAATCCTGCCAGAAGTGTGGTAGCCAGAGTAGCCGCCATTGTTGGAGATCACCGCTGCCACACGCCTCGGCATTGACTCAAAGAGACTTTGGATGTGTTCTTGGGGTACAGCAGACCAAGCAGCTTCCACACTTTGCCAAAGTTGATCTGGTGTGGCAGCTGGGGTCAATCGTTGAGCAACTATGGACCTCATGTTTTCTATCCGCGAAAGATCTGGTGAGCGAGCCGGCCAGGGAAGCAATTCAATCTGGTGATTGACGAAGAACCTTTGGACAATGTGTGCCACGTGTGGTCGCGCATTATCCTGTTGAAATATGACTGTGGCCAAAACCTGAAGGTAAGGAAGGACAACTAACTCCAACACCTCAGAGATGTAACGCTGGCTGTTTAAAGTATCGGCAATGCGTACTAGAGGAGTGCGAGAGTGATATCCAATACCGCCCCATAAAATAATACTCGGTGCAGGACCAGTGTGGTGATATATAACGCAGCTGTTCAGCATCCTCTCTCCACGGTGTCTCCAGACTCGAATCCGACCATCGTGGTGTTCCAGACAGATGCGTGACTCGTTAGTAAAGACAACTTTTCTATTCTGCCACCCACATCCTTCTTTCATTGCATCATTGGCGGTGGAGACGTCTGTAGTTCTGCTTCAAGGGTAGACCAAGCAATAGACGTCTTGCGGACAGACCACTCTGCTGTAAACGGCGTCGAATGATACGCGCAGACACTGAATGATGCGTTACAGACTCAATGTGCTGTGCTATGGTTCGTGATGTGACTCAGCTATCCGTCACCGCCATGCGCACAATTTGCCTGTCCTCACGTGAAGTGGTACACTGAGGTGGATGCGATCGACCCCGTCGGTCCGTCGTACCCTCCTGCATCCAACGGTCACATATCCGCATTACAGTTGTTTGGTTTCGTCCAACACGGCTATCGATTTCCCTCAATCTCGGTAGGCCACTATCCTTCCTCTGTCGAACTCGTATACTTGATCAAAAGCTGATCGCTGTTTTCTACGAGACATAACTGATCGTGTTTTGAAAAATCCACAAGAAAAACACAATTGCCGAACTTGAAATCGTCGAAATCTCCAAGCCTTAAATAGCGCTTTGAGGTGGCGCCACAGGCGTGAGTGATGTGTGTCTGCGCTGAAATTCTAATCATTTGCATATCTCACCTGCGCTAATGCATGTTGTAAATTTCTTGTTATTTGCGTGCTTCCTTCAGGGTGTTGCATTTACGGTGACCAGCAGTGTATTTTACTCCCGAATTTTTTTCCATGCTGTAATTTACAAGGAATGAAACATGCATGGTGAAATGAAGAGCGGATAAAATTCAAATGAGACTTCTTTGAAACCCTTTCCTGTGATATTACGTAATAAAAGTTACATTGCTACATTTTTCACTTGTATCCTCCTTTAAAAATAAACACATTTTCTTTCAACACACAGTGAAAATTGATTAACGCGACACTGAGGGAACTGAAATAGTTTTTCGTGTTAAAAGAATCTAGTGTTAAAGAATGTTTCGAAAAACATATATTTAACAAAATTAAGATAATTACAATAAATTTTATTTGCATGTACAATTCATGTATCTCATAAAAATCAATGAAACTAAAATATTCACTAGAGATTAATGAGATTTAATGCAAAATGTTTATTAAAAAAACATTTATTGAGTTTTTGGAAAATGATCTGATATTTGTCTTTGCACTGTTATTTTTAGCATCAAATTGTCAACAAATTGTTCCATGCCTTCCATTTTGTTAATCATTTCGCCATTGGAATGTGCGTCTAAATAACTTAAAATATTTTCTTAATGTTTCTCATTCCGGATGACGTGGGAACAGAGCTGCATTATTCATTTCATTCCCTTCTTAGGAATCTGCATCAAGGATATTTCTTGACCTTTGGACAAACTTTAAAATGTCTGGCAAAATTGAGGCTGTTCAGACATTATCATTATATACTGCTACATTATTTCGTGTCAACCAATGTTTCGTCTTAAGCTCTTTTGCGTTAAAGTTTAACGTAGTTCAATGATTTTGAAATTTTCTCTGTTTTGAAAATCGGACACATGTGAATCCGATTGAGAACAAATTCTTCTTCCTAATTCGATGAAAATCTTTTTCTTCCTAACGCTTCTTTCAGAATTTCCGTTAATTGATAGTTTGATGGTGCTAAGTCTGTACTAAAGGAAAGATGCTTAATTGCTAACCGGTAACGTTCTTTAATTTTTGTAATGTTTCATAAGCTGCGTGGAAACTTGAATTGTCTTGAAGAAGGTCGATGCCACATTTTTTTAAATCTTCTAAGAATTCAAGTTAATATTTCTGTCTTAATTGTACATCTGTTATGAATAATATTTTCATACTCAATACCTTGTCAATTTCTCCCAAAACAACAACAACGATAATGCTTCTAGCAGATAACAGAGTTTTTTCTTTAGTATAGTCAGATAGATGTATGGCAATCCATATTGAGTCATTTTGTTTCAGAATGTAATGATTGGACCTATAATTTTCTTTACGAATTAAAATTCGCATTCTAACAAGTAATTCATCCTGTTCCATAGCGGTTCAAATATCATGAAAAATTATTTTATCAACTTTTGATTTATTCTCAAATTTCCATAAATTCTTCTTCCTGTGATGTTGCAAAATCTTATAAATAATTAAAATTCCACACTTCTATAACTCAAGTCTATTTCATAACCAATTCATTGGTGATCAAGAATAAAGCCTCGAATTTGTCAAAATTCCACTCCTGATAGAATTGTTCTCGATCAACGACTTTGAGATACATTTTCAAATTAATCGTGCCCATTTTTAAACACCTCAAGCCACTTACATTAATCAGATATCGATAAAGTATCAGTACTGACTGTGGCAAATAATATGTGCCAAATTCAAATGATTTGTAGATTTCATTCGTTAAAAATTAATAGTTTTTATCTGTACAATAGAAATACTATGTAATTATTCATGGTGTTAGTAGTTAAATAAATAAATTTAAGACGAACAGAACGAAGCCATGCGATTATTTACAGTCAAAGTTAATTTCCTTAGTTGCTATAGCAACAAATATACACTCAAGAGCCAAAACATTATGACCATCTGTCGATAACGAGTTGGCCCACCTTTGGCGCGCAAAACAGCTTCAACCCGCCTTGGCATGGATGCCACAAGTCCTTGGTAAATGGTTGGAGACAGATTGTACCAGATGTTTAAGCAACGGTCAAGCAAATCTGAGATATTGCGAATTGGTGGTCTTTGAATTTTGAGCTGCCGTCCCACGACATCCCAAATATGTTCCATCGGTTTGAGATCAGGTGAGTTAGGTGGCCAGGACATTAACTGGAGTTCAGCATCATGTTCCGGGAACCACTCCAACACAATTTTAGCCTTGTGACACGGGGCGTTGTCCTGTTGGACAACGCCCCTTCAGCGTGATGAATAAAAAACTGTGATTTATCTGACCAGGCAACTCTCTCCCACTGATCCATGGACGAGTTGCGATGCTTCCAAGCCCGGCGCAGTTGGCAATGACGCTTGGTCAGCAAAGGCACACGAGTGGGACATTTGCTGCGTAGCCCCATATTCAACAGTGTCCCCTGAACAGTGTGATCCGATACTATTCTACTTGGAATTCATTGTATTGGGCTATCAGCTGAGCCACTGTCTGGCTCCAGTTTTGCGTCACCATGCGAGACAGTCTCCGACGACCTTTTCCTTTGATAGTGTGTGGACGTCCAACACCATGTCGTCAACTGCTGGTTTCACCATCATTCATCCACTTTGCATAAGTACTAACAAATGTAGATTGCGAACAACTCACGAGTCGCACAGTTTTGGAAATATTTGTTTCGAGCCATTACAATCTGCCCTCTGTCAAAGTCACTTAGATCCGCAGTCTTTCCCATCACACACAGCCCCTCAGGGGGCTCACCTTCTTTAGGTGAGTACGGGTGTCACAATCCCGAGGTACCCTAGTGATCTTTTCCTTTTCCCAAGGGGTTTACTGTCTTTGGTAAACTCGGGTGTCACGAACCTGGAGTACCCTAGTGATCCTTCTCTATTTTCGACCCTCTTGTCATTCAATTTTCCCTTTTCTTCTTTTCCCGTCTAGACTACAGACAATTTTTCGAAATTTACATGTACAAAATTATTGATTAATTTTTTATTAGATTACTCACAATATTCATAATTAATACTATATTTTTCGTTTTGTATTGCGTTAAATTCGTTTAATATTTTTTTCGACAATTTATTTTGATGTTCGTATTATTTCTTTGTTTTCTTACTAACAACGTTGGTTTCCGACCCGCATGTTTGCCGTGTGCGGCGTCCCGTAAGCTGGAAAATGGTGTCCTGGGGATACCTTTTGCGTTCCCTTTGGCCCACGCTTCGCTGTAAACGGGTGGCAGGAGTGAGCCCGCTCCTGTCAATCGGCTGGTGATAAGTCTCTTCGGAGACATTGCTGTAGGGTTAGTGCTGCAGATAAGGGGTGGCGGGTTTACCCGTTGGATCCTCACCCTGATGCTGTAGTACTATATTCTGGGTGTACTCCAGGTAAGCACCGTGCCTGGTGTTTGCCAGTTGACCGGCACACTGCCTCCTATGTTGGACTCCATGGTGGGTGGAGGCACACCAGAATGAAGATTTTTATACTCTTATGGATCCAATGCAGAATGGCCCAGGTAAAGGCCTTAATTTACATAACCTTAACCTTGATCAAGTTGCTAAACAAGTAAGATTTTTGTTAATATCCTTGGAAAACAATGAAATGTCCAAAAAGTCACCATTTGCAATGCATAAGGCACTAATAGGAATAGGTGGCGAACCTAAATCAGTAAAACGCTTACGATCCGGGGATTTATTAATTGAAACATGTTCTGCTTTACAAACGAAGTTTTTTTTACTTGCCAAATCTTTTCTTGACTCTACCGTAAGAATAAGTCCTCACAAATCTCTAAATACTTCTCGTGGTGTCATTTCTGAACCTGACTTGTTGAACACTCCTGATACAGAAATCCTTGATGGATTTTCTGATCAGGGCGTGATTCAGGTGAGGACAATTACAATAAAAAAAAGGTGCTACAATTATCCCTACAAAACATATAATTTTAACTTTCAGCAGCCCCTCTCTACCCAAAACTATTAAAGCTGGTTATTTAAATTGTAAAATCCGTCCATATATTCCGAATCCTCTGCGCTGTTTCAAGTGTCAGAGGTTCGGACATTCACAAACTTCCTGCCGCGGCCAACTTACTTGCTCTAGATGTGCATCTGTTGGACATGCTTCCACAGATTGCTCTCTAGAGCCTAAATGTATTAATTGCTCTCAACCCCATACAGCTGATTCCAAACTGTGCCCCAAATGGAAAACCGAAAAACAAATTCAGACAATCAAAACGAATAATATACTTTACCCAGAAGCCCGAAAATTAATAGTTCCACAAACATTACAAACTTACGCCCAGGCTACCAAATCCTCTACTATAAACAGTTCCACACAGACAGACGAAGATATAACAAAAATAAAATGTCCACCTTTAAATTTACTTAAACCAATTTGATCCCTCCCAAAACCAGATATACCAACATCCACTTCTGCTGTTTCCACATCATCTTCAACCCAAGCACACCTCTTGCCCTCAATCTCTTCAATAGCCACTACAGTGTCAGAAACTCAGCCACCGACTCCTATTTCTAATTCAGTACTTACCACCACCAACCCTATGTTCAGCCCTATAGAAACTTCATCAAATATATCTGATTCCCCATCCAACTCCCGTATTCGACTCCCTTCTGCAGGTATAATACAATATTCAAAAAGGAAACACACAAAATCTCGAGCAAGAACGAAAAAGCTACTACAAAAAATAAATGAAACAGCTCTACATATAAAAATGGCACCACACATACCGATAAAGAGTTCTCCAGTACAGACTTCCGAAGAAGAAGAAGAAAATGACATGCCCATATATGATGTTGAAGCAGAAGAAGCAGAAGTTATGGAAAAAAAATATTTAACTCTCCGACCAAGCACCGGAAGGGGCGCGATTGAATCATACTTATCGGACTTGGTGGGGGTAATCCCCACCAAAAACTTGTTATTAGCAATTTTTTACTTGAATATAAAATATTTTGATTTTCTTTTTCTGAACTGTTTTAAACTTGTCTGACTTGGTGGGGTGTGCCCCACCAAAATCTGATTGTTGTTTATTTGTGTGAGGCTTTTAACTACATTTGAGTATTTTAAATGGATTTTTAATATTTTAACAATTGATTGGCGCAGCTTAGCCGAAATCGGCTCTTGCGCCATTAAACCCTACATTCACTCACTCACTCACTGACATGTGTGATGGGAGGGAACCCCTCACCAAAAATTGTTCTACTTTTAAACATTGGAAACCAATTTTTATGCGATTTGAAATTTTAACTTTTATTGAAGCTGCGTTTTCAGTATTTTTAGATATTTCGTCCTATATTTTAATATTTTAACGAATGTTTGGCGCAGCATAGCCAAAATTGGCTCTTGCGCCATAAAACCCAAAACTCACTCACTCACTCACCCATCACACACAGAAGTAAGTGAAAGAATGATTTTTCAGACTCTCCAGCAGCAGTTAAATACCACTTCCACCTGATCACGTGCCTTCTACGTCATCCAGGCTAGTTCATTGCAAAATGTAGGGGTGGTCATAAAGTTTTGGCTCTTGAGTGTAAAAATCCTGTGCAGCTTTTAAGTCTCCATTACATTATATCTACTTTTGTACTTAAAATATATTTTTAATTGTATTAAAATTAGGTTTTATTTAATTAAAAACTTAATTGTTATTATTTTTATTCTTGTGTTAGCTCAGAAAGAGACACATTTTATTTGCTTATCCTTTTTTAACATATTCCGACAACCGATACAAATAATAATAATATGGTAAAACTAAATTATTTGAAAATCAGATATATATATATTTGTTGTAACTTAATATTTACTTAAAATTCTAATCTTATATATATTTTTTTTTCCAAATCGTAATTCCGAATACCCTAATTTGAAACGTTTCTCATTTAATTTCGCATTAAAGAACTAAAACCTATATTTAGTCAGATATTTTCGTGATTCCTCGTTAAAAGGATTAGATCCTGAACTTTCGACTTATTTATTCACGATTTTTAGTAAAAGGATATCTTAAAAGCTTACACGTGTCTTACTCTGCAGTTGAAATTTTCCCTTAAACATTGATGTAATTTCTAAAAATAACTTACATTTCCCCTCTCTTGAACGCATGATTTTGCTTTTTGTCATCATATTTTTCCTCATTTTAAATGCACAAAAGTGATAAATCTCTCTCTTGATTGATGCTTGCTCAAATAGGGCGTAAATATCTCTATTTTAATCTTAAAATTACCTAAATAAAGAAAGATTTTATTTATATCACAAAAACTTTCAATTTAATGATGACAAATATAAAATGAACACCTCTTGGGATTGTTTGTGTGTACATGCATGCATGTGACCTTAAATTGGTAAACATTTTAACTGTTAGAAATGTTTTCTCATATTTCGTTTAATATCGAGGCAATGGCTGACTTTCTACTGTTTACCTTGTGGGTTACGAAAGATTAAAAAAATAAAAATACATAAACCCCTTGAAATGATCTTATCACTTTGTTAATTAAATGACATAACCTAGACTAAATCATGAAATTGTCTGGACATAAGTGTCCAAAGTAATACATTGTCTAGACATGATTCAAGTAGCACTGTCTAAATAATGTGCAACACTATAGAAATAATAATATTAATATGAATATTTTATTATGAAACCCATGTATATAAGGTATAATTCTGACTTTTATCTTTATTTACGAAAAACTTATTATTTTACATACCTTAGGCTCTTCTCGTCAAGTATTTCACTTTTAGCTCAGACTAATTTGAATTTCATTTAACAATTTTGAATGCAATAACTTTTCTCGCAGATTGATTCGTCAATAACTATTTCAAAAGCTATATAAAGCAAAAGTAATTTTATCATATGCATGTTAAAATATATTGCATTATGAAACATAATATTGATTTTATCCTTTTTTCATTTACTTGATTTATAAAAGTACGTGCCAAGTATGGAAAGAAAATTTCCAATCGTTTTCAGTTGCGACACTTGAATTAAAAGCTTTCAACAAAAATAATCTATTTTCTTTGTCACCTAGTTGAAAATGTATTGTTGCGTGGTAATGTACTTTTAAATTCTTTTCTGTTCACACTCTCCCGGTATATCTTGTTCAAATTTTCCATCGTTAATAAAATACTTTTTATTCATCCACTCAAGTTCAAATAAATTCTTCAAACTTATAGTGGAAAACACACTTGTTATTAATACAGTTTTTTCAAATATTAATTCGTTAGTTAATTTTAAGAGATATATTTCAAATCATAGTATTCCTCTAGATGACAGTACCATTCGATAAAACAGCTTTTGTTAAATTTGTGATGAACATTTAACTTAACCTGAAAAATCATATGCTAGTTAGACGTCAGCATTCCTTTTACACTGGTTTTAAGATAAATATTTACCAATTATATCCAACTTTTATTAAAAAATGTAATTACAAATTTAATGTGGTTAAAAAGTTTTTAATGTTAATGCAAAAAGTTTTTTGCCACTTAATATTGTGATTCTGTCATATGTATATACTTATTTATATTAATTGTAAACAGTAACTAAAATTAAAAATTTTCTTTGTTGACGTCATTAGGAATTATCTTTAAATTTTTCTTTTATATTACTTATTCTTATATGTAGTGTAGTGATGCACTATGACCGACAAATTGCCTGATGTGCCTGTATAGATGTGAAATAAAGTTCAGAGAGAAAATATTTAATAATTTAGAATCATATTAAGTAATATTAATTTCCCTGATAGGAGTTATGTATCATTAAAAACCCGATATGCTGGTACAAGTTAAATTTGTGTAAGTTCAAAGTCCTCACATTGGCGTGTTGTGGAAATTTGGAGAATGAGGTGTAGAGCTCAAGTTTCGTCTTCGTCACTTGTCCCAGTTCAAAATGAAGAGGTCCGTTGCGAGAACCCTTCATAATGCTTCTAAGAGCGATATTAACTAACAATCAATCCGTCAAAATATCAGTATTAAATTTATATATTGCATTCAGAAAATAAACATATTTTTTCATTGTAAATTCATTTAAATAGTAAAATTGCAATGCTTATTTCACTAACATTGAGGAAAGCAGTTTTTATTTTTAATGTTACTTAATTTAAGAACGTAAATTATAATATCACTGCTAGACTTTTTTAATTCAATTTCGTTTGATGAAATGTAAGATATAGCACATATATATCTTTCTATGCCTATGTCGCCTTTCATATTTGTATGCATTATTATTTGGAACATATTATATGTGATTGAATAGTAATATTTCCGGTATTTAAGTAAAATAAATGTTCTACAATTACACACGCACACAAAATTGTAGTTAACAATAATTTTTTTCAATTCCTATTTCGCAAATTTTTTTTTGTTGTTGTTTCTTATGCCACCTTATCTCAGCGGCGATAGATCCAAGGCCACGAAATTCATCATGGCAAGGGGCAAGCTGTACGCATGTCGTTGGCCGTGGCCACCATACAATTGACAGTAGGATTTAGCTCGGTTCCACCTCCAATTTAGTAGGAGAACACCCTAGGGGAGAAATAAAATAGTGGAATATTAACGGATTTTTTTTTTTTTTTTGAAAAATTGAAAGGGACATAAGATGGATTTTCTGGCCAGGTCATTTATGTTTACCTTCCCCCTTGTTCGAATGCTCTGACCGTTTTCCTATTAGTATTTCCTATTTAGTTTATTGTCTTCAATAACCATGTCTGAGGCATTCCCAAGACGCATATTGAACTTTGTGATAGTGATCGGTTCCTGCTTACATATGAACCCCTTTGCCTACCTGTAAACCCGGCTAGAGGTGTGGAAGAAACTGCATGAACCACAGATATGATTTCAGTCTAATCAATTTATTAATTCCAAATATCAATCAGACACAAAAAAAATCTAATTAAGGTAGATGATTATATAGTAGAGCTCAGAGGTGAGATTCTATAACACGGGGATACTAAGACAGACTTTCAACTGAATCTAAGATAGTTTAAATACGCTCAAATATAACTACGTCGCACACTAATAAGCTAACTTCTACTTAATCAAGCTCACAATATCTGTACTTTTTATGCATCGGATCCTACACTGAAAACTTGCAGGTGATCTCTTCGGCTTGATCAATGGCGTTGGATCCACACTCTATAATCTTTTTCCTGGACAACTCCAAGACATCTAATTCCACTCTCTTTCAATCTTCAACTAACAGCTAACGCGCAGACTATATGTTAGCTCCTACTTGCCAACTCCAAAGTGTCAACTCCCAAACTCGCGAAAACAGAATTTATATAATATACTTCATTTACATAACCACGTTTCCTTACTCGGTGAAAGTTGGTTGAAATAAATATTTTCATAATAGAGTCATGAAGGAATTAGTAGAATCGCGTATAGATCCGTCACACAACTTTACTTTACTATATTCTTTTATTTCATTTCTAGAGCACAGAAAACTATTCAAAACAATCATTTGCTCCTTGTACTTAGTATTGTAGTTTGGTGGGATTGGGAGCATTTAGTTCTTCCGAACCATCATTTCCTTTCATGATATTTCGGAGGACATTAAAACGCTTACAAAAATTGCCCTTTTTTAATAAATAATATTTAAAATTTAAAATATAACTAAAAAATTAAGAAAAAGAAAAAAAAAGGTAAGAAAGTTTGATAAGAAAAATTTACAAATATAAAATAAAATAAATATAAAAATTGATGGTAAAAATCTTGCTTTGGAAAAAAAATTTCGTCACGGGAGGTAGAAGTTTTAGTGAATCAGTGGAGCCAATTTGGTTGCAGCAGAGGAGTCTGAGTTAAAGAGAGAAAATATTTAGATGCAAAAAAATTAAAATGAGTTCGTATCGAGTGGAGTTTCTGTGAATGGTTGATCAGAGAGGTCTATTATATTTCCTCAGCTATTATATTCCATGCTCAGGTAGACTATTATAATTCCAATGTATCTTTCATTTTCAGTTCAATAATTTAGTTCATCTTTAGCATTTTGTTTATTTTGCAGACAACACGGAAGACAAGTACAGAACACATTTAAGTTTAGTTGGGAAATTCGACCAATCCCTGAGTAATAAATAGAGAATAAAAAAAAAGATAAATAATATAGATAAAGAACAGCATATTTCGGAATTACATAAAAGCAAGATCAATTAGGATTGATTTGGGTTAGTGTAAATTAAGATCAGGAGAATATTTTTCGATTTATTATCACAGCTGTCAATTTTATTATAGAAATTAGTTGCTTTGTTGCATTTCTCCTGATCAATTGTCTAATGGTGGGTATTTTACACGTGCCTCTGAGGTCTCCTGAAACAGCAAGCATTAATAATTTGCCTGAAAATTAAACTTTGAGAACGTTCGAAGTAATTAATATGGGTCTTTGCTGCATTGCCCCAAACAGCAGAGGCGTAGGTCAGAATCGATTTTTGGATCAGTGAGTAGATAAGCATTTTGTTTCTATTACTTAATTTAGATTTTCTGGTAATTAAGGGAGCTTCATTAGTATAAAAATAAAAAATGTGTTCGATATAGATTAATTAAATATTACTCTTCATCCAATAAAATCAATCAATCAATATTTTTCGCATGTAACTTCATTTCGGTGTATTAGGTAAAATTTGATATATAAACGTAAAAGAAACTTAAGCATTATGATTTCAAATAATTTTGAAATACTTGTAAATATGATAGCTCGTAATTTTTTTTAATTAATTAAAAAAATGTTTAATTATGAATTACAACACAGCTTATTTCAAATCAGTTTTGTTTTTGGTGTGATATTTTTTATCACATTTTCCACTGTTTCACCTTTAAATTATTAAGTTTATTTCCTTTTTTTTTAGGAAAGAAATTGATGTAGCAACTCATCTCTTATAGAAGTGTAAACATTGTGTTCAAAAACTATTATCGAATACAAAGAATCCGCCATTTTAAATACGTGTTCAACTTTTTAAATGTGATTAGATACATTTCCGTAGTTCTGTATAGAATGGGAATAGAAGATTCTAACTTCTGCCCACTTTGTGATGGTAACGTACCCATGACTGAGGATCATTTAGAAATGTGTACCCTGCTCTTTCAAACTACATTTCTTCAAATGTTTTGTTAACTGCCTTTGGTGGCTTTTTTTTATCGTTCTATGCCTTATTGGGTGGTTTATTATCTTATGATCCAAAAGTCGCTGACAAGCATAGGATAAAAAAACATTTATTTAGTTCAAAATAAGGCTCCAAAGCGTAATTTTTCCTTCTGGGTTTCATTCCGGTTCTTCTAAAATTAATATATCGGTTAAGTTCTTGTTTTTGTTTAGCTAAAAATAACTGTTCTTTATTCAGTTCCGAATGAATAATTTCATTTTATGTATATTTTTAATTGTACTAAAATATAATTCTGTCATAAACAAAAAATGTAATTCTATCAAATTTTAGAAGATTTTAACTTTTTTAATTGGTAGACTGTGTGAATTGATACCAAGCATGTGAGATACGAGCGGTGAGCAAATGAGAGCATTGGAATTGGAAAACAGAAAATCAAGAAGCAATGATGATAATTATATAGTTGACATTAAATTAGAAAATATTGATAATGTGGTTACAGAGGAAAATAAAACGAACCGAAATAAAACGATATTTTTTTCGGTTCAGTTTCGGTTTTCGTTCCGACCTAAATAACGGTTTTTTCCGTGTTTGTGTGTGTAGGTTAAGTTCCGGTTCGCTGGTTTAAAACGATGGTTTTTTAAAACTCTTTCCGCCTATGTTCATTAGCTAAAAAAAAGCTTACCGTGCCTTTTGGATAATCCAATGATTTTATTCAATTAACTACAGTATTCATTTTCTGTAAAAAGAACCATCTCTGTTGTGAATGTTTTGAATAAGATTTCGCCAAACTTACTCGCCAAAATACAGCAACCAGTTGTGGTTATGAGCAATTTGGTTGTTGGGCACAAAAGCAAAATTTTATAATTCTTCATTCTTTTCATGTTTCGAAATCCAGGCTACATTTAGCAATAAAAACAAAGGCTTCAATTCCTTTGTTCCGAATTTGCAAACTCAAATTGAATAAATAATTTAAAATATGTTAATATAAAAGAGCATAACTTTCTTACAGCTGCCACTGTATAAAATGAAATATCAACAAAAAACTTCTCACTAGAAATTTTCATGAAACTAAACAAGCCACTACTGGTAAAATTTATTTTGCGGACTAGTGTAAGACGACCAATATTCAACGATATCGGTCGGGGGGGGGATGCTTTTTTGAATTTTAAACCAGAATTTATTTCTTCACGACCACTTTTTCTTTTATTCCCCCCCCCTTCTTCTCCTTTTTTGTCAGGATTGTAGTGCAAACAATGGTTTTAGCATGGTGTTTTTGCTTCTCAAGCACACACAAAATAAAAAGGTCTCAAATAAATATCTCACTCAATTTGTAGTGGACTGATTTTTATTCTCTCGGATCGACTCCTCTCTCGTTGGAGTCTAAGGATACACTCAATCACTATGAGCGCTAGAGGGCGCTTTACATTCTCATACACGTACACTGAACATATAAAAAAAAGTTTTTGAGGAAACGGAAATTTATGAATAAAATCTATTTTTAATTTATGTGAGGTGATATTAGTTAAATAAAATTTAAGTGGTTAGTTACACATATTTACATGACACAAATTTTTTCTTTCGGATATTCACTTATTTTACTATAACACATTATAAATTATGTTGATTTTGTCCTAAATATTCTTTGTCCTTTCTTGAAGGAAAAAATGAAAAATCTTTTCTTTTATGTCAAAAGATATATATATTTCCTGATATCATTTTTCCCACAGAGGAGATTCAGAAATTAACAAAACCCGATAAATAAACTAAAGACTTTAGACAACTAATTGTGCAATTGATATTTTCCGGGAATGAAAGATTAAATTGAAAATCATAGAAAAAATAATACTTATTAAGTTGTAATACTTGTTGTTCCTGCTTCCCTCTGATCCCCCTTGTCTACCCTCGGACCCGGCTAGATGTGTGGGAAGAACTGAATAATCAGTCGACATGATTCACTCTAATATTTTTATTGTCAACAAAATATCAAGCAAGCACAAAAATAATCTAATCAAGATAACAGATCAGATAGCAGAGCGCGAAGGTGAGACTCGTTAGCCTGGGATAATAATACGGACCCTCAACTGATTCCACGATTACCTATACAAGCTCAGTATAAACAACGTCGCACACTAATAAGCTAAACTTCTATTTAAACAAGAATCACGATACCTGTACTTTTATGAAGTTGAGTCCTGCAGTTGAGGCCTGGAATGCAATTCTTATCCGGATTTTATCACCGTCGAGTGATCCTCTCTTAGAAATATTCAATTGATAAACTCCGATTTGCACTTAATAATTTCACGATCCTCAGCTCACCAACTAACTCCCAAAACTCGGAATACTGTATTTATATAATATTCTTAATTTGCATAATCACATTTCCTTGCTTCGGTGAAAGATTGTTGGTAATATTATTGCCCCAGAAAAGTCCCCAAGGGGTTAGTTATAGACGCGTAGAAAACCATCACAAAGTATATATAATTATACTTAATGATTCTTCAAATTACGTTTTTTTTATTTCCGACTAAAGAATTGTTCGACATTCGGATTCATTGCATATTTACTTAAACGTTTTCGTCCAATATTTAGAATTTTTACCAGGAACATAACCATTTGGCTATTTTGTAGGATGTGATTTGATATGTATAAACATACGTCTTGTGTTATACAGGGTGTTGCCAAATTCGACTGACAAATTCAGAGGAGTGTTAGTAGGTAGTGTGGGAACGACAAATCAACATAGAATATGAGATTGAAAACCACGTTTAGTCGGGGAAAATCACGGTAATAGTAACCGTCCGGAAGACGATGAGTCATTCGAAGTTAGAGGCTAAACGAATGTGAGGATTTGGAGCGACTTGGTAGAGGTTGAAGAAACCCATACGTATACCAATTTCCCCTCTTCTGGTAGACAATAAAAGAGGAGAGCTAGTTGTCATAGGTGGATTGTCATGCGCGAAGCTGCACATTTTGAGACTGCAGTACGTAACCCCCTTCATGATACATATCCAGGGAGGTGCAATGGATATGGCGGACTTGCCCTTCCCACTCCTCGGAGCTCAATCTCTTGGATTTCTTCTCAGGCCACCTTAAAACGTGTGTGTGTGTGAGACGCCGGTGGCTACAAAGGAGGATATCACAAGTACTGTTCCGCTGACATCGCCAGTACACCGGAAGACGTCTGACAATCCTCCGTCTGTCGGCAGTGCTCTAACCTACGTAGTAACAACTCGAAGTTGTTACTAAAGTATGTTTGCAATACGAACAGCTCCTACGTCAAAATGCCACGACAAGCCACATGAATCATTCGTGACATTTACTTGTCGTTGCATTTTGATGTAGGCATTGTTCGTATTGTTTACTTCTAATAAATGTATTTCTTTTCCCTTATTGCCCCTTTTCATTCCATTCGACATCACACCCTTCGTAACTGATTTCGCAAATCACTCCGACTAAACGTAGTTTGCGAACCTACGTTGCCTACTATCCCCCCTCTGAATGTGTCGGTCGAATTCGGCAACACTCTGAATAAACTGATAGTTTAACGGCTGCCCTTGTAAATATGAGCCACGAACGAATAAACAAGGGGTAATGACCTTGAGTTGCTCTTCAATAAAATTCACATAATTCAATAGGAATATTTATTAATTTTTTATTGAATATTAACACCTTCAGAGAGTCACCACGGGGCCACGGTAGCCTAGTGGTCAAGGTAACGGACTCGTGGATGGCTTGTGATGAGTTCGAGCCCAGCACCACTGAAGACCTGTCGTGTATGGAAGCGACGCCCTTCCTCCCACTGGTGTGGTCGAGAGCTCAAACGACCTCCCATTGGTGTGGTATGGTAGTTAGGAGAGTGAGGTGCCAACTCTGGTGTCGTGCTCATCACTTGACCATGGCTCAAAATGACGAGGTCCGTCGACAAAAACCTTCGACGTTAATATTCACTCACTTACTCACAGAGTCACCATGATTACAATTAGCAACGAATCACATGAATTGAACAAAGATTAAATAATTAAGACGACACTTGAGGTAAACACCACATACTCCTTATTTCCTCATCACGCCACCATGAAAATTTTAAGCCTTGACAAAAATTTAACATGCATCAGCCCTTCTATACTGTGAGGTTTAGTGATGCTAGAATTCGAACCCGCAAATCGTTAGAAACAACGCAGACATGTGAATCATAAAATAAAATATAAAAAGGAAAATCTCAATATTTAGTTCAACAATGTTGCACAATTTGAATCCATACATTATCAATCCCTCCCCCGTTAATTATTCTTCAGAAAAGATTAAAATAAGCATATACCGTCTTTACTCTAATCTAAGCCACATTCTTTATCTAGTGTTAATGCGACTAAAAATCGGGTGTGGCTTAGAATTGAAGGCGAAACATTTGTTGGGTGGGGGAAAAGAGTTTTCTCTCCTTTCAAAAGGAAAAATGTAACCGTCCATTCTGACCGCTAGCATCTATGAGTTATTCCATTTAAAAGTTTAATTCCAGTATTCAGTTTACCTTAAACATCGTTATTTGCTCTTATTTAGAATTTTTTTTTTGTTTTTTTTTTGTATACGCTTTCTTTTAATCATATAAACATCGAGTTAACTGTGACTCAAGTATGAAAAGGTAGGTAATTCGACATGCAAAAAAAGGAAATAAGGCAGTGGCCACACTGAAAATTTGACACGAATGAAACAAATATTCGTCGATGGCGTAAGCAAAAGGATATAATGTTTGCTTGTAAACGATCAACACTCTTTAATAATTATTTTACATTCTTTTATATTGCATTATTTTTAAAAAATGTTGCATAGCAAATACACTGGAGGGAAAGGAAGACGACATTGTAAGGGAAAATGGCGGCGCCGGCATCGTTTCCGAAGTCAGCAGTGACAATGTGTGTAATGAGTCATTTTTGAATTATGATACTGACGTTTAGGGTAATTGTATGTTAATGTACGTATTTGAAAGTTTCTAATACTGGTAAAATAAATGAATTATTAACTTATTGTTATTTTTTTCTAAAAATTCTACTTTAACACAATTTTTTTCCTCAAAAACGTGCAGAGAATTGGGGATGTGACTGAGGATCGACGGCGACTTCAATTCCCCCCCCCCCAAGTAAATACAGTAAACAGATAAGTTTAAAAAAATAAAATATATTTATAATAGTGTTTAAGTGAATGAGATATCTCACACGGAGAGTAATTCTTTCAAAAATATTTAGTATTTACTTCATTTCGAATCACACAAATCCGTAGTTAAACTTTGACGCTTTTAAGCAGATCCCAAAAATAGTTTCCAGCAAAAATTAGAAATAACTATGCTGGTAATTTCGAGTAATGGTTAAAAGTTTCTTGCCTTTTAATGTGTTTGAGAACATTAAATCTTGCAAGCGCTCGTGCACGCTTTCATCACTTCATTTAACTCTACAAATAAGCAGCATTTACTTTTTTCGTATTAATTACGTCCATTTTCGGAAATCGATGAAAAAAAGCATTTGCTATTTATAAATACGCGGGATAAAATTTAGTATTTTAAGCAAGTGTTCAAGTAAAATTTTCTTCTCCATTGCGGTGATAAATGACTTTATTATAAAAAATTTTTATTCATGTGTTTGAAGAGAAATTTAATGCAAATGAATGGATGCAACTAATAATGTGATAATTTAATTTAAAAAATGCGGGATTATGTATGTCAATGAATACATGAACATCTAAGTGTAAATGTTTCGAAATAACTTTGCTGATTGAAGTATTAAAAAATGAAACCCGCGTAAAAGTTTTGAACTACTTTATGAGAAGTCTTAATGGTTCATTAGTTTAAAACAGGGGTCGGCAACCTTTTAGCAGTGGCGTGCCAAACCTATCTACCAATAGGATTCAGCGTCCCACACAGTAGAATATTTTAGAAATAATTCGATTAATGCGATAATGCATTCAGAGTTAGAGAATAAAGGTCCATAATATAGATATTTATAGTTTTATAATACATTACTTAAAAAGATATTTCTTAACATAGCAATAAACAGCCTAAAATATAACTATCGACTATATATAACTATTTTTTCAACAAAAATTTTAAAAAAATATATGTATACATAGATTATGTATTTTTAAACATATTTATTAAAATGAGAAATAGACAACATAACATATAAGTATTTCCTTTTATTATAATTAAATAAAAAGATAAATAAAAATTCTAACCCTGACCTAGAATCTTGCACAGCTCTACTTTCATATCGCAAAATCAGGAGTATAACTTGTGACTTTCATTTTGACACGATTCTGAGCATTCTTAAATAATTCTTAGTTAATTAATTTCTTTGCGAACTAGAAATATTTTTTATATGAGGAAAGAACTTTTACTTCGATACGGAGAAGCAAAAGTGGAAAACAGAGCACATGCCATTTTCTGTCTTCAAACAATTACATCTCTCCAACAATGACATTCGATAATTTAACAAAATAGCTATAAATTTATCTTATCTGAATATAACTCTAAACATCTAAAATTGTTCGTAATTTTCTTAAACGTTCATAACTCTGAAGATGTTTGTGAAGAAGGTTCTTTACAAATTTATCAACTTCCAACCCCTCAAATATTGATGAATTTGTAGAGTAGAGCAAATTGCCACTGAGAGTTTTACCGCGCACATAGAGTTAAATCACCTTGTCTCTCCTTTCGTTTATTTCGTAGCGCCGATACACAAGTATCGAGTATGATTTCAAAGGAAAGTAGAATTCAGTTCGACACACAAGGTTACTTTTAATTTTATGACACATTTTTAGTTTTACTGAGAAAACCTGTGTTTTATTTGTTTAATTATTGAGACGATACATACCTATATAGATTTCATTCAAATAGCTACTTAAAAAGAAATCTTGATGTCCGCGGCTTTCTGGATTCTGGTACGAATGAATATGGATTTGTAAATAAAGAAAATGTACTGTATGTGTGTTATGTAACGCGTCAAGTGTACAAAGACATTTTTAATCTAACATCAGTTCCCATTCAACTTTTCGTTGGACACAGCTGGCCTGAGAAGCCAGCGAAAGCATTTTGTGTCAAATTAGTAATTTTGGTTTTTTAATTTAATATTTTCGTTCAATTTGGTGAATTTGCTTTCCTTTACTGTTGTTTTGAACTCAAATTGATTAGAGGGATCCAAATATGTCTCAAACCGCTTGTTTATATTTCGTTCAGAGGTGCGCCTGACAAAGGGTTAAGAATGTCGATAAAAAAAGCTGTTACTGGATAGAAAAACCTCTTTTGTCAAACAGGTGGGACCAAATCTTAAAGTGACCGAGTTGAGTTTCGTAATTGTGCATTGTGTAGCTAGCTGCCAGAGGCAAACAAAGAACATATAAGAATATACAAAGAACATATATTCGAATGTTAATAACTACTAATAAAACTAAATCCATATTTTTGACCTACATTTTTAAAATTTTCATGTATTCCAGAAATGGAATTATTTTAAATATTTCTCATTGTATGGCTCTCTGGATCATAGTGATAGATTTGGTTGGCATACTACAGCTACAAGGTTGGCGAAGGTTGTATACTGCTTTGTAAAAATATGATATATTTTGGAGTGGAGTTATAAAAAAAATTTTGTTTTCAAAATATGAACATTGCGGTTTTTTTCTATATGATCTTTAAAGTTTCACAAAATTAGAACTTACGACATTTTTTTATAGAACAGCTGAGTGGCTATGATAGCCTAATGGTTATCGTCACGAAATCGTGGCCACAGAGTGTCGCGGTTTGGAATCCTGGTGGGATTAAAGTCCCGCCATGTAGAGGAGTTGATCCACTTAAAATCTATCGAGCTCAAAATCCTTATGTTGGCATTGTTTGATAGTTTGGTGAGAGGGGTACCAGATCAGGTGTCATCCTCGTCACTTGACAGAGATTAAAAATTCGAGGCTGGCATGTCTTGAGTTCCAACCTTGTACTACTGAAGACCCGTTATCTAGAGGGGGCTGATGCACGGTAAATCCGTCGAGGCTCAAATTCCTCCATTGGTGTGATGTGAAAGTTAGGAGAAGGGGGTGCCACACATCTTGGGTTTCATCCTCGTCACTTGACTATGGCTCAAAATTACGTCGCCAATAGCCCTCGTGCAGCATTATAAAGCGACGTTTATTCCACTCTCTCGCTCTCCCGTCGCCAATACCCCTCGTGTTTGCTTTATAGTGTAATGTTTTAAAAAAATCTCACTTTCATTTATAAGATGGTTGAATTATAAAAAGAATCTTTATTAAAGTCATTCTATTTTTAAACGTTAATCTCAAGAAAAGAATAGCCTTTTTAAATCTCTAGAAAAGACAACACAATACTTATTACCTAATTAAGTCCCAACCACTAAAATTATTTTTTTTCTCGCACCGTGAAACTTCATAATCACCCACTCGCTCAAAGAAACTTTTTTAATTTCATCCACTAAAATTCTGAATCGAATGATAAATGAAATTTAACTAAAATCTCCTTTCAGATTAGTCTCACTATGCTGATGCACCTGTAAATGGGCCTTCATTACTGCACGGCAATTTGTTTCCTGTAAAAATAGGAAAGAACTGACAAGAAGTACAATAAACCATCAATATAATCCTCTGTACAGTCTGATGCCAGTTAGAACTAGTTTGTATTGATAAGTCTGTTATCTCCTCTCCCCTGTGCAATCATTTTCTTGGATGGGAATAAATTTACCAAGGCTTCTCTGCCTTTGATTAGGTATTCTGTTGCTGCCAGAGTTTTGTTGACCAACAGCGCAATGCTTTTCTTAGGAAATGATTACTTTTATCAAGGGGTAGGTTGCTGACTATTTATGCGAGAGCCATGTGGGAAAAAAAGAAAGATTCCTGAACTGATGAATATGCCAAGAAGAAAAACCTTCAGGAGAGGCCCATGTTTCTAAGTATGATTCAGAAAGTAAAGAAGATTCTTGAAGAATATGATTTCTGTATGTTCATTCAAGAATATTCTTTTTTTAAAAATATTTTAGATGCGAATATAGGAAGTGCTTATGCCTTTTTAGAAATGATTTTTTTTTTACCGTAAAGGAGAAAATTACAAACAACTAAGTAAAAAATTCCTGACAATTTATAACTTGAAATTAAAACTGTTTTCTGATATTTCTAAATCGATTATTTAAGATTGGATTATATAAATTAACTGTAGATAGAAGGGTTCTTTATTGCTGTCTTTTTCCGAAGAGAAATGTTTTTAATTCATGCATAATTTTTTATGTTACGAAACACATAGGGCAAAAATATCTGAGATGCAAGTAAGCAAGATTATTAAAAACTGTAGTTATCAGTTATTACTTGCATTTGGGAAGAAAATTCCAAAAAAAATGCTCAAAAAAAGGTATGTACTGTTTCTAATACTTCTAAATTGAAGTCAAACTAGAGAAAATCCACTAACCTAAAAATCATTTGAATAAAAATCTCCTACGTCAACATTAAACTAAGCATTAAAACCAAGATTTAGATCTAAGAAAAGCCAAAAACAAATTTTAAACCGTCTTTTTCCAAAGCATGTGGCTCAAAGTAAGACATTTCGTTAAGTTCTGTTTGAAAATCACTTTACAAAAGAAATAAAGAAAATGTATTGTTATTCTAGATTAAGAATGCCTTAAATTGCAGCAAAAAAAGTCTTTCTTAGTTTCAAAATTTAAGCGAAAAAAGTATCCAAACAAGTTTTCAAAAAATGCAAAAGGAATGTTATGAAAACATCATTATACAGGTTTCTCTTGCGTTGGAAAGTTAAAGATAAAAAAAAGGTAGAAAGCTCTATAATGTTTTGGAACTGTTAAAATAAACCGAAATGGCTGAATTGACAGATTGATGCATTTGTGGGAAAACTACAATTTAATATTGTAATGTTTTAGGACTGAAAATAGAGCGATTGAAATCGATTTCATTTTGTCGAGTTTTCATTATTCCTTTTCTATATTATCAATATGGAATTTTCTAAATTTTTGAAACATTTCTTTTTAAATTGAAATCGTTTGCTTAGTAAAAAAATTCAAATGGCTCTTAAAAAAGAAGAGATTAAGAATTTTTTTTTTTCAATTTCTAAACTATTGTCTTAAAATTTTTTACAAAACAAATACTGAAAATGTACGATTTACGTAACTTTATAATCCAAAAGGGCGTATATTCATATTGTGTTTTCAAACAAGATAAACGTGCAGTTGACAGTTCAGGCTAGTGAAATTTATTGACAGAAGCAGTGGATTCAAAGTTACCAGAGTTTTTAAAGCGAAACTTTTCTTCGTCCAAAATACGTCAGTTTCAAACAAAATATTTCCATCCTACATCATATTTTCTGAGTTGAAAAAAAAAGTATGTTTCTCATATCCACACAATAGACAGAATAAAAGAATTTCGTGGTTAACTTTTTTCTCAGATTTCTACTAAAAGCAAATGCAGACTGTTTTAATACATTATTGAATATTAAACAACTTAATTTTTTAGTCACATCATGAAATCATTCTCATTTGGGTAACTCAAAATAGAAACAGTTGCTTTTATTGATTTTCGTTCATATATTGCTATAATTCTGAATAATTTAATTTTTGTTTGATTGCTTTCATTTTTCAATAACTACTAGTTTCTTAAACACTTTATGAAGAATATCGGAACTATACATATATATATATATAGCTTTAATATTTCTCCTTTTGAAAATAAATTGAGTTTTCGGAGACCAGTAATTTTTCGTTTAGCGCGGTACTCACTCAACGCAGTTTCGGTATAACACGACTCACAATTTTTTTTTAATTTATGAATTTATGTAAGGAAAAGTTAGTTTATTTGTCGAAAATAATCAACCTTTTTACAAAAAGCGATCCTTCATTGGATATTTGCTTAGGCTCACACAGAAAATAGCAATACAATTTTTTCCTGTATTTCTTGGGGAAAATAACTTGTCAAATTATATATATGTCATGATAATCCTACAAATGATGACTACTAAAAATCAAGTGACAAAAATATTTCGGCCACTGCTAAATAAAGTTCACCAACGAAATTTTCGTCTTGAAGACAGCGAGGAAGATCAGAAATGTTTCTATTATATATATATAGGCTTTTTTTTTATACCTATAAGGAAAGATAACACTTTTAAAAAAAATATTTTTAGTTTTTTGTGTTTTTTAGTGAAATGAAACTATCTGGATTAAATTTTACACAAAATTGTTATTTCAAATTTGTGTGTGTATGTTTTGTGAAACCGCAATAAATGCTTCAGAAATTAAATATTTTTATTTACAGTGTACCATGTCACCTATACTGCGAAATTGAAGTGAAATCGGTTAACCACTTCAAACGAAGAATATTTCCTGTTAAAGTAACTTCAAAAATTATATGGCAGCCGCGGTTATAGTGGTTGGGTTAATCGGGGGGTGGTTGTGTTACTCTACTACAAAGATTCCCAAATTTTTTTGCCTCATATAACCCTTGACAGGTTTTTCGGTTCGGTTCGGTACTTAACTAATTTTAAATTCATCAATTTAAATGAGTTTTTGATAACAGGTATAGAGCTACTTCCTTTAAAATTTTAACTGCAGTGATGTACAGTGTTTAAAACTTAAGAAAACTCATGTTAATTAATTAAATTAAAATTTAATTAATTTCTAAAATAACTGAGCAACAAACTAATAATTTAGGGGGAGGAATGAATCTAGGGATGCAATAACAAATTTTCAACATTTGACATAATGCTTTGTCAGGTTTAACCTTAAGTATCTCCTCAGTTAATTGAGTGTGTCCAGTCTTTTCTTTTTCTTTATTTTTTTTTTTAGTTTTGGAAATTGGCAAGCGTATTGTAGCTCCTTCTCAATCAGAAAAATAATTAAAAACTTTTTCACAATACTCCATAATTCGAGATAAATAGCAGTATGTCTTTTTAAAGCCAAAACTGTTCTGATACCCGTTTCTAAGCTTTACTTTAAGATCTCCACAACTGCCTTTCCTGATCAGTTCCTCTTGTAATATGGCAGTTTTTTTTCAATGGGACCATATGAGCTCACTGCCTACTGTGTTATTACGATAGTCAAAATGATCTCAAACCTAGTTCCAAAATCTAAAAAATCAGCATCTAAAACGAACATAGTTTAAACGTCTTTTTCCTGGTAGATTGTTTGTGACAATTGAGAAACTGTGGATATTTGCGACATCCATATTTATACTTCTTTAGCTTAATTCTGGCAAGAAAGCCTGAAATGTGGTCCTTGTTTTAATAAAAATTTATGCTGTCAAATTGTAAATGAAAACTAGCTTTCATGGCCCGGCGTTGCACGGGCTTATACCGAGGGTATAACTTAATCCCCATGTTAATTTCCTCCTTTCTTTCTGACGCCAACACTTTTGTGTGTGGTTTTGACGCGTACGATGTGAGTGCATGACCCGTGAGTGCGTGTCATGGCTTTGTCGCTTAACATTTTCCCTTCTCTTCACAAATTCAACACTTCCAATATTATTTTTCAAAATTACTTTGATTTCTTTGTTTCTTTCCTCTCCGCTTAGCCCGGCGTTGCACGGGCTTTTACCGAGTGAATAACTTCATCCCCATGGAAATTTCGTGTTTCCCTCAGGCCGATAGCTCTTATGTGCGCGATGTGAGTGATTTCTTTAACTATGTCATTAAAACTCCCTTTTTCGAAATTTGTTCTTGCGTTGGTGTGGTGTTCTAATTATTAGAGATGGGTGAAAGCGCAGGTGTCGTCCTCGTCACTTGACCATGGTTGAAAATTTCGAGGTCCATCGCCAATAACCCTCGAATAGGCGAACAGTGCGAATTAAAAAATCACTCACTCAGTTTTCAGTTCTTTCGTTGCAATTTTTTAGTCCCCGGAAACGAAAATGTAGCCTTTTTAAAGATAGTTGTATGTTGAAAAAAGACAGAAAAGTAGAAATTTTTCAAATTTCACTACTATTTTAAATATTGAAGTAAAATTGTGAGGATTTTTTGAAATATTCGACACACGGGAAAAATGTTTCATGCAATTATCTTTATAAAAGAAGAAATTATTAAATGATTGTTTTAAGTATTTTGAGTGTTTTATTAAAATTTGTTTCGAATGCATAACATACTGCCATGGAAATTCACCTTCCTTTATCAAAGTTCCTGGTATGTGTGTGATTCCTTTATATAAACGTCACTACAATTCCCTTTTTCGAAAAAAAAAATATCTTCCAGATCTTACTAATGTCAAACATGTTTCAGTTCTCTTTCTACTGCATTGTGTTACAGTGGCTTATTTGAGTGTAGAACTATTTTCCCCCTGACTCTCCCCTCAGATATAAGATTTATCTTCAAGTTTCTATTCATGACATGTCGAAAACAATATTGCTTTAGTAAAAAAATAATAAATTTAAACAATAAAAGAAAACTATTTTGATGCTTGAGTAAAAAAAAGTCATCATTTTTTAATAATAGATAATTTTTAGGAATCTAAAATAATAAAATAATTTTCAGGTTTTCATTAATCAATCAATCGCTACTTACAGTTAGCTTAAAAATGTCTCTAGAACGTACTGATTGGAAGGAAATCCAAACTCTCTTTAAATAACCGGATATTTATTTACAAAACCTATCTTCGCCCCATCTTAACGTATACATGCCCCATTTGGGGATCTGCCAGTAACACACAATTAAATGATATTCAAAGACTTCATAATAAACAGGTACATCCCAAGATCTGTTCTCCACGAAGAACTTTGTGTTGAACCCATCCACACCCTAATAGCGAATCTTTCCTCAACTTTCCATTCTGCAATCCATTCTGCAACTTTCCATTCTGCAATCATGACAACCCAACGATTAGCTCTCAATCTAACTTCATGAACCAGCCTCACCTCATGTACCGTTTGCCTCATAGTGCAACGAAGATACTACCTGATTTCTAAGAATTCCACCCCCCCCCCCATGCTGTTAAACGTAACGAAAACCCCTTTTCGGATTGAAGAACGAAACGAAAAAGTTGTTTTGCGTTTCTACGGAAACTATGTTCCACCTCCCCCCCCCACCTCCTGACCGCCGAAGCTAGTTTTAGCTTAGGCGAACCTATCATTCTCACTTTATTTACTCCCTTTCTTAGGTATACTGCGTAACTGAAGTAGGGGGGGGGGGAAGCCTAGCTACCGCTAGGCTGGCACTGAGGACAAATATTTATTCCAGGCTCTAGAACGTATTTTTATCCAAAATAATAGGCGTTATACCTTTTATTAACAAATAATTAATTTAATAAGGAAATAATAGAAATATTCATTTGATTTTAAAAAATATATTAATTTAAATCCACATTATCTATAAATAATAATAAAAAAATTCTACAGATAGCTCTTGAAACGTTTGGATGTTTGATTAAACATATGTAACTGCTAAGAAAAACACTATATAAAAAACCTAGTTATAAGTACACATTCACTGAAAAAAATCATTCAAAAAGAAAATAATACTATCTGATAAAAACATTTAATTTTTTTAGTTTTTTCCCGGAAACGAAACTGTAGCATTTTTAAAAATAGTTGTATGCTGAAAAAAGAACAGAAAGTATAAATTTTTCAAATTACAAAATTTCACTACTATTTTAATTCTTGAAGTAAAATTGTGAGAATTTTATGAAATATTTGACACGGGGGGAAAAAAGTTTCATGCAATTACGCATTATTTTAAAGTGAACTATAAATTTTATGAAAGAGAACAAAAATTTCGATACTGATAAATATTTTAAATGAATCTCAGAAATGCATTGAATGCATTTTAATTTTAAAAAAATAATTATTTTTAATAAAATTGATTAAAAATGCTCATTTAGCAATTAATTGTGACATATAGTTTTCGGCATTTTACTTTTTTAATCACTGTTTCTAAATATCAATGAACTTTTTAAAAATCATTTTCTTTTAAATTCATCGATATTTATAAAATACAAAACTATAACTTATTAATATTTTTACATTAAAATTGATTAAAAATATTCATTTAGCAATTAATTGTGACATTCCGTTTGCTTAAATAATGGCAGCACTGAAAATTTACGTGGGAAAAATAAACAGAAATGAAAGCTTCTTGTTAGGAATTGTTGAAAAAGATAGAAATTACTTTGAATGATTAAAAATCAGAAAAAAACCTTTTTTAAGGCAAAAAAAAAAAAAAATTAAAAGTACATGAAAATAACGGAGGATCATGTTAAAATAAGTATTTATCAGTAAAATTAATTTACGTGGGAAAAATAAGCAGAAACGAACAAAATGAAAATCGCTAGATTCGAACCCAGACATAAGAAAGAATTAAGATACTTTGCGAAAGCGGCGCGTTAGCCAACCACGCCACGCAGATTAGGAGCAGAACAGAAAATAGGCATTAATAATGAATGGTCGGTTCAAATTGAATTTAATTTTTAATTGAGGGGATCCATAGGATATTCACATAACGATTGAAAGATTTCGATTGAAGATTACATTTAAATGTATTGCAAAAAATTTATTGATTTTTGATATTTTAAAAAAAAGCAATTAATAATAAAGAATATATAATACAAACATAGCTTTTTTTTTCTAAGGAATTTATACCTATTTAACTGACTATTTCCAAAAAAAAAATTTCGAAATGGGCAAATTCTTCGATTTTATTATGAAATTATATGTCAAAAAAAGAAATATACATTAGGCATTATTTTAAAGTAAACTATAAGTTTTATGAAAGAGAACAAAAATTTCGATACTGATAAATATTTTAAATGAATCTCAGAAATGCATTGAATGCATTTTATCATCTTAATCTGACATATATAGTTGATAAAATACATCTTTCACTCGCATTTTTTTTTTACTCGCCAAAGTTACTGATTTCCCCCTGTTTAAGGCAGAATTTTTTTAGTGTAACCCTTGAGTTAGAGCGGTCGAAGGCGAAACAGGTCTGAAGTCTTTGGCGCAAAGCTAATTTTCGACGCCAATGTTTGGCTAAATGTAAAATCACATATTTTGAATTATTTTAAAAATCATTACCTTCATTTTAAGGGCATAATTTTTACGTTAATGCTCTCAAACATCACCAACTATTTGCAAAAATTACGTACTTTGAAATAAAAAATGTACAAATTACTACTGTTTAATTTATTTCTTAGAAAAACATAAGTTTACGAAAATCACAATTGTTTTTTTTTAAATCCGTAATTTTGAAGCAATTTTTTCAATCTTCGTATATGTTACGAATAATATTACTGTACACAGGGAAAAAAGATTTTGTGAGATTATCTTCATAAATGACGAAGTTATTCAATGTGAAGTAAAAATTAAGACTACTTTTTAAAAATTCTTTAAAAAAAAACTTTTGGGAATTTTATTTTTTAAATTAATGGATCTAAAAGAGAAAGGCTTGAAGTTAATTAGTGTAGAATATCGATTTAATAACACGAAAAGTAATTCATACCCAACGATTTAGAAATAATTTTCATAAAAACGCATCAGTTTTAACACTATTTTAAAAAATTCGAAAAAAATAGAAAATATCGTTATTTTACAAAAAACATTATACCGTGTCGTGGCGAAATAAATGATCTTTCCGATTCTGTAATTATTTTTTGTCTAATTTCGACACCGAAAATTAGATGACAATTTTAATATGGTGGAAAACGTAAGATTACCGCTCGGCCGAAACGGAAGGGAAGTTCCGCCAAGTAAACAACCGGCAGGAGTAAAACAATTAGGCGTTTTAAGGTTTTTAATTAATATCTTTTTAACTAATTACAATATCGGAATATAAATAGGCAATACGGCTTCCCCGGAAAATTCCCGATCTTTTGGTACCTTCCGCGACTTTCTGCGTGGTGCTGTTCGTGAGAAGATAGATAGATAGATAGATAGATAGATAGATAGATAGATAGATAGATAGATAGATAGATAGATAGATAGATAGATAGATAGATAGATAGATAGATAGATAGATAGATAGATAGATAGATAGATAGATAGAAATAGATAGATAAAAAAAAAAAAAGATAGATAGATAGATAGATAGATAGATAGATAGATAGATAGATAGATAGATAGATAGATAGATAGATAGATAGATAAAAGATAGATAGAAAAAATAGATAGATAGATAGATAGATAGATAGATAGATTAGATAGATAGATAGATAGATAGATAGATAGATAGATAGATAGATAGATAGATAGATAGATAGATAGATAGATAGATAAGATAGATAGATAGATAGATAGATAGATAGATAGATAGATAGATAGATAGATAGATAGATAGATAGATAGATAGATAGATAGATAGATAGATAGATAGATAGATAGATAGATAGATAGATAGATAGATAGATAGATAGATAGATAGATAGATAGATAGATAGATAGATAGATAGATAGATAGATAGATAGATAGATAGATAGATAGATAATAGATAGATAGATAGATAAAGATAGATAGATAGATAGATAGATAGATAGATAGATAGATAGAAATAGATAGATAGATAGATAGATAGAAAAAAAAAAAAAAAAAAAAAAAAAAAAAAAAAAAAAAAAAAAAAAAAAAAAAAAAATAGATAGATAGATAGATAAAAAAAAAAAAAAAAAAAAAAAAAAAAAAAGAAGATAGATAGATAGATAGATAGATAGATAGATAGATAGATAGATAGATAGATAGATAGATAGATAGATAGATAGATAGATAGATAGATAGATAGATAGATAGATAGATAGATAGATAGATAGATAGATAGATAGATAGATAGATAATAGATAGATAGATAGATTAGATAGATATGATAGATAGATAGATAGATAGATAGATAGATAGAAAAATAGATAGATAATAATAATAGATAGATAGATAAAAAAAAAAAAAAAAAAAAAAAAAAAAAAAAAAAAAAAAAAAAAAAAAAAAAAAAAAAAGATAGATAGATAGAAGATAGAAAAAAAAAATAAAGATAGATAGATAGATAGATAGATAGATAGATAGATAAAAAAGATAGATAGATAGATAGATAATAGATAGATAGATAAAAAAAAAAAAGATAGATAGAAAAAAAAATAGATAATAGATAAAGATAATAGATAGATAGATAGATAGATAATAGATAGATAGATAGATAGATAGATAGATAATAATAGATTAGATAGATAGATAGATAGATAATAGATAGATAGATTTAGATAGATAGATAGATCTAGATTAGATAGATAGATAGAAGTACGTTTGTTTACCTTCGAATTTTAATAAATGAAAATTAACCTATTCATTTAGGAAATAATCTGTTAATGTAAGTTTGTTATTGATTTGTGTGTGACCTGTAGCCACCCCTTACACTAATACCTTCCTGTCTATCTGAAAATCCGACTGAATGTGTAGGCGGACTTAAATGATCAAAATACATGATTCCAAATCAAACTGATTTATCCATGCTTATCAGTAAATAAGTTTAGACACAACACAATTCAAGTTAAGATAAATAAGTGAGAGTGGAGTAATGAAGTGCGGTATCAATACTAGTGGAATATACAGAATTCCAACTGAATCTTGGAAAGCCTAAACTCGCGCAATTACAACTACGCCACACGCGAATAATCTGAATTTCTTAATCTAAGTCACTGACCTTATATTTTACAGCAGTGGTTCCTTCGTGACGACTTCAGGCCCTTTTTATGGCTGGAAGAATTGGTGTAGACTCCACGCTCAGTAATAATGAATTTCACTATTTTCAATCCGCTTCTCTTCGAGTACATTCACACGTATCAGGCTAGCTATACTTGTCAATAACTTCGTGTCGACTTTTCAATCTTTAATTCACTTGTCTTCTCCCTTCCTATTACTTAGCTTCTTAACTCGCGAAAGCCGAACGTATATAATATATCTTATTTACATAAATCAAGCCTGGCATTGAGTGAAGATTGGTTGAAATAAATAAATTGATTTAAGGAAAAAAGGAGCGGTTAGTAAAAGACCGTAAAGATCCGTCACAAAGTCACGGTCTGGTTTAATGAAAGCCACTGTCATAGACCCCTATTTACACCTCATGGACCTCCAAATTATTTTTCCGCTGAGGTGGACACCTTACAGGTCGTCTATACCCCTGGGGGTCTATATAGACCCCTTTGGGAATCACTGCTCTAGTGATTATGGTCACAAGCTCGTGGCCGGAGTACCATGAGTTTGAGTCCTTGTGTCATTCAAGACTCCCCTTGTACAGAAGGTGATGCACATTCAGTCCGTCACGGATCAAAGTCCTCTCGTTAAAGTGGTGTAGTAATTTGAAGGGGGGGGGCATCTCAGGTGTCGTCCTCTTCATTTGACCCATCTCAAAATTATGAGATGATTTGGGAAAACTGATGAGTAGCATGATATTTAAGAAATCAAATTATTGATGTAATACGTATGCAGCTATTAATTACAATATTTACATTTAGATACAAGTTATTCAAACTATTGAGTATTTCAATACGACAGAATATTTTATTAATGAGGGATGAGGCAAAACACAACGTCTCTTTTCGAATATTTCAAAAGGACTCTCTTCTCCACTCTCTTGTGGTGAGGCAGTCCCTTCTTAAACCTCGAATTTCCCTCGAGATTTGGCTCGCAGGTGGAGTATTATTTTTCTCATGACCATCGGTTGTCAGCGTGATGTCAGAAGAAAGGATCCTGCAATATTTTAGGGTAAAACGTATGGATATGAATGGCGTAACATTGTGTGCATAGGAAGGCCAATCTTGCAGCTGCGAGGCGGGAAAACGTTACAATAATAACTCCCGCATTTGAATTGTGGATTCAAATGTGGTTTCACTTAAGTCTCACCGTGTAGCGTAGCTCGGCTGATGATAATAAATCTGTCGAAGCTCAAAATCATCCCGTTGGAGTGATGTGGAAGGTTAAAGAGTGGAGTATCAGCTCAGATTTCTCATTCGTCATTTGACTTAATTTCAAAATTACCAATAACACTTGCGTTGTTTTTCATTACAACTTTACAAAACACACAAGGAATCAATCTAACTTTATCCTTGTATTAAGGTATCTGACTACCCTAAAATTGTAAATTTTGCCGAAAATTGACACAATTTTTTATGATTTTATTTTATAGACCATCTTATTAGCTTTAAAAAATTACCAAGTTTATTATTTTCCGTTCTCTAGAACAAAAACTACAAGTGTTTTAGTAAAAGGAGATGTCATTACTGTAAGCAAGATGTCATGCTTTAAAACGCGTTTTACTCGAAATGTGTCTTTTTTTAAATGCTCAAACGGGGACACCGATTGCTAAAAAAGTTTTGACAATAATTAACTGAATTTTTTTTATTATGCTCTGTATAATAGTAGAAGTGTTTTAACCTTCAGACATCTCAATCACTGGTTTATTACAAAATTCAGAGTTCCTTATGTTTTTATTATGTAGACCAATATTTTCAAGAAATACTTGTATTCAGTGTTACTATTTTTAAATATGCATATCAGAGTCTAATACAGTGATAAGTAAACTTTGGATTGTAGAAATTCTGACGCACAGCGCATTTCGATATAGTTTTGTGTGGAAATTTTCAAATGTTCTAAGAAATCATTTGAGCGTGTTCCTTTTATTATATGCATAAATGAATATTATAACCATTGTTACTTTAACCAATTTCATATAATAACTAAGATAAAGGGCTTTGGTTTTTGTAAAAATTAAAATATCTTTTATCCTGAAGGTCATTTCAAAAATGAATGACATAGCAATACATCAGAATTGAAGAATGGAAAATTTGTTCTTAAACTTTTGGTACAGAATAGGCCCCGTTTATGTTATTTTTTGTGTATTTTTACCCCTTTTTCACCATTTTAGTAATAAAATTTCTTTTTATTTTCTTAATTTTTACATATTTTCCTAAAAATGTACTAAACAAATCTATTACAAAATCGTTATATCTCCATTTTTTTTTAAAGTTCTGGCAAGTAGTCGGATACTTTAAGCAAACAAATGTATCACTTGTTACATGTGTTAATTAATAATACATACATTATGACTTCAAATGTATTAAGAAAAAAACAAGCAATTCGTTTATTTAAAGTTCAAATTAATGTAATGAAACAATAACGTAAAAATTACAGAAACAATAAGAAAATTTATGTATTTATTTATATATTTTAACAATAGTAACTTAATATTTTTTTAATATAAAATATACGAAATTACAGTAGGTACTCAGTACTCAGACGCTTACTATTACTCAGAAATGCGACCAATAATCTGAAAATAGGTTTAGAGAAAACTTCTTGAGTATTAAATGTAGCAATGTTGTTGTCCAAACTTATTTTATGCCTGAACAATCGTAATGTTTCCGAACAAGGGAATCCTCCTTCAGGGGGATTCAATAAACTGAAAGCATTCTATCAAAATTAACATTTTCCATTTCTCCGCATCAGCACCTTCTTCTCTGAAGGGATTGTGTATTCTTGTCGGGGGTCTCCGGAGTTTGTTATTCAGTTCAGTTCCATGGAGAGGCATTTATCAGACCGATTTGGCTTGACAAAAGAGCTTGACTGCAGACGAATTGGATGGCTGCAGCTCTTCCGATTTTATTCCGGGTAGTTGGCTCTGTAAAGTAATAAATAGAAGGGTTAAGAGTTCTTTGTTTGTTTGGAATTCTGAAATATTTCCTATTTCCGTATTCGAATCGTTTCAATATTTATATGGTTAATATTTTGTGAAAAATAATCGCATTGTTTGTTTGGCGACAATTGGGGCGTTAAAAATGTTTACAAGCCTAAATTTATGTTTGATAAAAGGAAAGATTTCATTAATAAAATATGCACATATGATCTTATTAAGTAGCTCTTCTAGGAATAGTGAATGATTTGTGGCATTTAAGATTTATTGTACATTTAGAGTATATGAGTAGTGAAGTTTTTCAGCCTTTTGCAATATTGAACATGTAAGGTTTTCAAATTTAATTCTTAAATTTTAGAGATCTTACTGCTTTTGGATGTTTCCAACTTAATAAAGGGTAAAATTTGTTGATATTTGGTAATTAAATTATGTTATGCACTTAACTGTTTTGGAATTCTAATATTTTTGTGTCATGATATTAATCAAAATATTTTTTCTTCTAATGAGGCTGCACATTGATATTTTAACCTTTGTAGATCTAGTACATTCCCCAGGAGCTGGTATCACTTTTTAGCGCGGCACCATATAGACTATACCAATTACCGCAAGTAATTTTGACCCCAGAGGGAGGCACCTGAGCTCTGGACGATGCAAACCTGTACTAGGATTTAATCTTGCCGGGAGTACCCAAGCCAAAAACAGTCTAGGGATCTTTTACATGACATGTAATCATACGAAATGGCCGCTGTCGATTTTCGTCATCATGAAAATCCACCGACTTGGGCCGGGGTCGGTGAGCGAGTGAGTGAATATTACCATCAAACTGTTTAGCAACAAGAGGGCTTTTGGCGAAGGTCTGTGTAATTTTGAACCATGGTCAAGTGACTCGGACAATACCTGAGCTGGCACCCCCTCTCCTAACTACCGCACCACACCAACAAGAGGACGTTTGAGCTCTACACGGCGGGTCTTTAGTGGTACTGAGATCAAACTCATGACACGCCAGCCATGATCCGATGCCTAGACCACTTGGCTGCCGCGGCCACTGGTTTGGGGTAGGACCCGCAACCTTGGATGCAGAAGGCCAGCGACAAACTAACCACTCCACCCAGCCGGCATAATCAGAATATGATGGCGAATACATTACTTTTTGAAATTTGAACTTATAAATTTAAGAAATCTTTATGAATTTTTGGTACTTTTATTTCAGCTTACTAAGTTATAATAAGGGGAAGTAGTACCATAACGAATAATGTAAGCCCCCTCCCCGTACAGTCGGGTTTTGGGCCCCCAACCGCATCTTACAAAGGCCTATCAGGCTTTGGGCCCTCCCTCCGCGTGGTGGGGTTGCGGGGGGGGGTACGTTACGCGACTGAGGGGAAGGTTGTTTTCATCAAACTATATGGATAACCCAAATGAAAAATATACACGTGCAATTGTGTTAAAATGATTGCAGCTATACTAGGGGTACCGAAATGGATATATGGAGTGCATTGATGAAACCTGGATGATGTAAAAAAAAATAGTCGTGCTATTCACGGATGCGTCCATATCGGAGCAATGCGTCGTAGTATGGTTTATAATAGCAGAAGGTGAGCTGAATGCGGGTAATTATCAGCGAATGGATTAACTCTATGGCGAGCAATGCTTAGTAAAAACAATTGGTGCAAAAGTTTTCGTGGAGGTTGGGAAACGATACAAGATCTACATGACGTCTATCGTGAAGCCCAGACAATCTTAAAGAAATTTCATTGAAAATATTTGGAATACCCACCGTGTAGTCCTGATTTGTCTCCCTGAAACCTTTCACACTTTTTTCCATTAAAAGAGCATAACGTTTCCATTCGGACGATGAAGTGAAGGAAGCCGTGTAGTGGCGTAACGTACACCCCCGCAATGCAGGGCGCCCTAGGCTTCTAGGGGGCTCAAAGTCAAATTGACGCCATTTGTGTAGATTTTCTCAAAATTCACTTCAGATTTTTTTTTAATGCAACTTTTAAGCGATTTTTCAATTGACGATCTGACGTCATTCAAAGTCAAAATTTTAATACTCTTATTTGATATCTTTAATCCAATAACCAAATCAAAAAATATTTTGTTTGAAGTGCTGTAATCCCTACGACCAAAGATGCTTTTCTTTAGTGGGTTTTTTTAAACCTAAATTATTAACAGATCAAATGAAAGGTAGATGGAGAATTGGGAATATAATGCTAGGAAGATAAAAAAATTCATCACTGTTATTATTATTGTATATTTTACATTAGCTGCAGAGAGAAACAAAAAGACATGATTTACGTTTAACCGAAGCTGCAGAGTAACTTGTTGACAACATTAGTTTCCCTTCCTCCCCCCCCCCCTCATACATTTCATTTTCATTTAGCGAAGCCATAAATAACGTACATCTCTTATGCTTTTTTCACGTGAAATAGTATTACGATACTTGGAAAAGCGTTGAGAGTATCTTAAATGATTATTTGCTATAGATTTATGAGTATTCAATCAAATAAAGCATAATGAGAAATGTTTCACAAAATTACTTTTAGAACAGACATCTCTATTTTTATATTCAATAGTAATAGTATTGCCAGGGAACCTGATGAACAAATCATGGAAATGAAAATGAATTCACAAGAAATTAATTCACCATTTCGGACACTTCAGCTAATAAGGATACTCAATCTAAAAAAAGGGTGTTGGAAGATGAAAACGAAGAAACAGACTTCAAGAAAAGTGATTCTGCGCATTATGTAGTGCACCCTTAGAATCAGATTTAATGGAACAAATTTTCTTTTAGACTGTGTATTAGTAATAGTATGTCTTAGGACGCGGAATATGTGTATCAGTTTTCTATTTCTTTTTTCATTAAATCATTTTTCAATCATACAAAGAACTCTTCTTTTTAAGAGTGGCAGTATTTATGCTAGAGTGTAATTGAACTTTGGATCAAGAAGCTAAGAGAAAATGCATGAAAATACATGGTAGTCTGTTAGGACCTTTGTATTATTTTATTTTGACCGATACTTCGACTTAAGCGTTTCGCGTTAAACGTATTGCACTGTATATGAAGTTCAGTCGTTAGTTACATCTAGATCAACGGAATAGAGCTGAGGGCATGGTTGAAAAGTATTTACCAAATATAAAGGAAAATAGCATAGCTGTTAATATATCATTTATTACACTATAAGGAAACTATATTTGATTTAAACTTATAATAATATTCTATCAAGATATTAAAAACTAGCAATGGAGGGAATGATATTGTTAATTTTTATCAATATAAATATTTAAATTAATCGCTCAATTTCATATTTGATTATTAACCATTGCACCCAATTTCCTGCAGTTGTAATTTTATCAAGGAGTTCAAATCAACGGATTTAAAAATGTTTCTATCCACGTGGATTCCGTTAAGATTAAAGATTTCATTCTTCTGAAATAGTATTCGCGGAAGTAGACTAATAACAAATAAATTTCTGAATCAAATCAAGTTATTTTTCAAATAATAGCATTTGTTGACTAAAAGAGATAATGAACTGTAAATTTAACAAATTTTACCAAGCGAAACGGATCCGAACCATATGGGATCGCTATATCTTGCTAACTGATTACAAAAAGGTTGAAACAGTTGACTCGGAGCTAAATCTATACAAAGGAATTCTCGCCAACTGGCGCCAACAGCATTGGACAAAAATGCCAAACATATTTTCAACCATGGACTAATTTTTAAAAAAGTACAAATCATATATAAGTATATTTTTCTTACCTTTATTAAAAAAATGTAATTGATTATCTACATTTATTCTAAACCTTTATTTAATAATTATTCACAATATGATTCATCTGGTTAAAAAGATTTAGAATTTTTTTCATGATTTTGATTAACGCCAGTAAATAATGAAAAATATTTAAATTAATTTATTTAATTAACTTTGTAACAGACATTACAGTAGTTGACGCTTTAGAGTAGGAGTGTCGTACTCGAGGACTACAATGAACATTTTTACGGCCCGGTCAGTATATCGGCACACAACAATGCATAATAAACAAGCAATATAAAATAAATTGTCAATTTTTACTTAGGTCAAGAAAGAAAATTTTTATTTTAGTTACTTTTTTATTAAATAGTTACAATTAACATAAATATGTATATACCTATGACAAAATCGCAATATTAAGTATTAAATATATAACGATTTTCCTTGCAATTTTCCATTTTCCTTTCTATATAGAGTGTTGGGCTATCTTTTTTGTTTTCTACAATTTATTCATTAATTAAATTTAATTACTCTAATTAGATAGTATAGTAAAAAATAAATCACATTCTCAGGCCATCCTAGGTGGGATTCGAACCACGACCTTTAGATTAGAAGTCCAACGCGCTATCTATTGCGCTACAAGGACACAATGAGCAATTTTTCCTTTTATATAGGGTGTTGGACTGTTATTTTTGTTTGTAACTATTTATTCATTAACTAAATTAAATTAATGAATTCATATTTGAGAAAACTGTATTAACATCAAGTGTCATCCTCTACAAGTTTAAAAAATGTATATATATATATATATATATATATATGAAATAGACGTGGCCGATGGAATGGATTTCTTTAAATGAGATTGATGAGGCAGTCCTGAGGTTAATCTTGTTTATTGTACACTGAACATGAAGACACACAGATAGACGGATTCACAAATAAACACACATAACACAAACACAAAGCACAAAACAAGCTGCAACCGACTACATGTTGAAGCAGACAAATACAGAAGCGAAAGAGGAAGTTGGTCTCCAGGAGTCTCGGTATATATAGTCAGTTTAAATCACGTGATCTGTGTGGGTGGATGGGTGTAGTTTAAAATCCTCTCGTTAGACGGCTGGTTAACTTATTACTAAAACGTTGGTCCTGAAGGGATGGACCAAAGGTAATTAAAAGTTATTTAGAATACTTAATGGGGATTATTACATATATATATATATATATAAATATATATATATATATATAGGGAGAGAGTGAATTAATTATAGGAATTGGGGGGGGGAATCAAAGCAGAATAAAAATACATTTTATTTTATTTTATTTATTTATTTATTTATTTGCTTTTATACATGTTTATTATAATTCATTATTCGAAATAAACCTACTTTTTTATAAATGCTGATTCCTTTTGTGGCCTTCCTAAAGTTAAGTTTTGTTTGTCTGTTCCAAGTTAGCATTTGAGTTTGACAACCTTGCTTTACAGTGAGAAAAATGTACTTTTAAATTTTTATAGCCCTTTGTATAAAATTGAAAAGGAAAGGGGGACAAAAATAATAGCTTCTTTAAAAGAAATAATTAAAATCGTTTCGTCCCGGTGGACGCAGGTGTTGAGTAAAGATCAGCCATTGTAATAATTACACACTTTTATTGGTAATTTCTATTAATAACTAGAAAACTTGAGGGGAGAGTGAACTTATGACACTAAACTCAAGAAGTAATCGAGTTTAATTAATATAAATACCATAGAAATAAGGACACTTATCTTAATCCTTGAGTTCACTTGTCTCCACTACTAGGATGATATTTGGATATCTTTCAACTTGGCTAAACTATACGACCTCCGGTAGTTATCTTATTCACGCTTTTATATCCACTTCTAACCACCATCGCGCCTACTCTACTACTAACACTTAAATAGAAAAGTTTTAATTTATATAAGCCTTCTTCACAGAAAGTGGTTATCAACTGAAATCAAAGTTAAAAAGGTAATTTTACACAAGAGAATTATTAGTAGAATCGCTGATAGACCTGTCACAAATTTATTCTATAGAAATTTTATAGTTACCAAACAGTATATGTGTTTTTATGTATATCTATAGTAATAATTATAAAATCATAGACCAAACTTTGGGACATAGAACACCTAGCTGAACCTAATACACTTTTGAATAAGAATGAATGAGCGTAAGGGACGAGCAAAGGCATAGCTGCAATAAAAAAAAGAGAGGTAAAAAGATAAAACATTGTTTACTTACTGCATCGTCTCAAAGGGATTACTAATAGCATTGCTTACTATAACACTCAAAAATAGTCTACTATTTCGTCTGTGGAGAGAATGGTGAGCAATTCCAAGGTCACCAGACAAAAACGTGTGATTATTCCCTGCGAGTTTCCAATTGCAAGATTTCCCAATTCATGCATTATTCAAACACAAGGATTTGTTGTTGTTTTTACTCATGAAAGTGTAATATTTTCTTTGTCCTCGATATTCTTTTGTGGGTAACAACAAATCACATGTATTTATAACAACTCTTCTTTGTTAATAGTTAGACGGATAGTTTGAAAGCTTTCCTCACACATTTTTCCATGTTTCTTAAAATCATCACTCAATGGCCAATGTTATCTTATTTTTCTGTAAGAGATTTTACTCGAATTATTGCAAAATATTTTCCTTACATTGTCAGTCGTAATCAAATGTACTTGTCAGTATAATAATACATCTAATCCAGTTCAGCATTGATGTCTGTTTTTAAACCTACTCCATTTGAGGGGGAATATAAATCAATCCGATGGTTAAGGGGACTTGGTACCGCAAAAATGACTTATTTATCGTTTTTTTATTTTTATTTAGTTATATTCTTTGAACGAACATTTTTGTAAAATGTGTGCATGTAAATATTTTTAATTTAGGCATTTTATATTAATAATTTTATAATTTCAGTTCTTTTCATCATGTGTTTTTCATACAAATATATTATTTAAATATTATGTGAATCAAAAGATTTTAAAACTTCTGTTACAACAGAAAAAAAAATAATATGTATTAACTGTGGCGTTCGAGTGTCTAGGCATCGGATCATGGCTAGTTTGTCATGGTTCGATCCTAGTACACTAAAGATCCGCCGTGTAGGGAGCGATGCACGTTAATCTGTCGAGAGCTCAAACGTCTCCCGTGGTGTGGGTGGTAGTAGGAGAGGGGGGCCAGCTCAGGTGTCGTCCGCGTCACTTGACCATGTTCAAATACGCGGACCGTCCAAAAGCCTCGTGTAGCTAACAGTGGACGTTAATATTCATCACTCACTCACTCACCATTTTACTGTGTAAAAATTATCATTTACAAAATATGGTTCAAAAATATGGCAATTATTTTGAAGAAAAATGTATAGCTAATGTTTTAAAATGGTATTTTAAATTTATTTAAGATTATAATAATAATTTTTTCAGAAGTATAAACTTTAAAATGGTTTTTCTCAGCTTGTGTTTTTTCAATACATTAGTTCATTCAAAATGCTACTCTTTCCACAATCCACCATCACTTTCATTTTTCTCTGTGTGTTATAAATCATGCATGTAACAATATTTGGGATCCGTTTTGCTATAAACTGAATACTTCCTTTTAAAAAAATTGAAATGTAGGAGATATTGGGTTTTTCGTTAAATTTTAGCATATGTATTAACATTTTATTTTTTTTCACCACAACCAATTAAGTTATTGTAAAATCTATCCCTAAAGTTGTTTAAAACATCCTTAAGAATGTTACAAAAAATTTAATGTCAAAATATTAATAAATACAGAAGGAGTAAGATTTTAAAAATTTTCATTTTTTTAAATAAATTTAAATTTTTAAAATTGTATGAATAATATATGCAAAATTACACCTCATATTGTTTTATTGAATATAAACATTATATGAAATTCTAAAATATAATTTTTAAATGCATAAATAAAAAAAAATTTTCAAGACCACTTGGCTACCGCGGCCACCTGCATGGATCACATTCGGTTGTGGGTTATCCGAACAATCGCGTATATGAACGGTGTCCAATCCCAATTGATTCGGATAAACGACGTTCTACAGTAAACAAAAATTTTAACGATTCACGAATTTCCCAGTTGACCACCCCTTCAAGTACTATCCGTGTTCTATAATATTTAATTTTTGGGGCAAAAGTGGAATATTTAGCATAATATGGCATTATTCAGTCACGGGCTCGAAACCTAGGAACAGGTACGTTAAATCTTTCAAGGCTCAATGTCGATGGCAGCTCAGGTATCAAGGCTATTTGTGACGGATCTTGTAATTTTGAACCTCAGTCAAATGACAAGGTCGACACCTGTTCTGACAGCACCCTGTTCAAACTACCACATCACACCTACGAGTTGATTCGGAACCTCGAAAGATTTAACATGCATCAGGCCCATCTACATGACACGTCTGCATTGAGACCAGGACTCGAACCCGCAACACTCCAGTCACGAGTATCTGACCGTAAGTACTAGGCTACCGCGGCCACAACTGCATTTGAAACTGCCATTTAAAATGACAGTTCAATATTACGATTAATTACAGTTAAGATAACTAACACAAGTTTTGGCTCAAGTGTAGTATAGGGGGGTGGGCCTTTCGATTTGGCAATTTTTCTTTGTATTTGGTGATTTTTGTATAGATATTATGGTGAGATTATAAATTCATTCTGGCTTGCGGTCACCTATCGTTAAGTGAAGCAGCTTGGCGATCTATTTTGGTCGCCAAAAAAATTAACATCGCCAAAGGCCCCCTATACTACACTCTAATCCTATTTCCATGAAGTATAGATGAATGAAGATAATATTTTAGAAGTAAATGTGACATTTCTTAAAGTACGGTTTTCTATTTTAAACATAAAAAGGCAGTTTTAAGTCAGACGGGCAAAAAAAAACAAATAGTGGAACTGGTTACGAAAACAGATTTGGCGATTTTTATACGTTTAAAACCACCATCAGTATTTCAGACAAATACATCAATGCTTTGCAAGAAAGAGTTTTATTTTAAGTTGTTTGTTCTTTAAAACTCTCTACAAGACCCCGTTTCGAAACGAAAACGAGACTTTCAAGAAGCTATTGAAAAGTTTTGTTGGCAATATCAGACGAAAATGTTTCCGAGACATCTTAAAAGAAATGCAGACAGATAAATGAGAAAAGGGAAACTCTTGAATAGGATTTTTAAAGCATCGTAAAAGTGAAGAGTAAGTGATTTTGTACAAGGTGCGTTTTCGAATGAATCTCGATTGTTTTGTTTCTGAAGTATTATCAAAAATAACTCGTCTTCTCCTTTGCAAATTGTTGTGATGTTCACACAAAGGTGAGTTTCTTTAAAACGATTATTCTAGAAAATACATTAAGTGTTTTCAAAAATCTGTTTACTTAGTTGTAATGGATAGTCAAAAGAGACTATACTTGCTTCAATTCCAGGTTATGGTGCAGTTCGTTTTCGACTCAATGATGTAAGTTCCATTTTAAGAAATTGTTTTATTTTTCAGCGTAATAGTTTCTCTGTGTTATTACTTCAAGGAATTATTCGGATACCTGCTCCCATGATTTCCGTTATAAATCTAGGCAATTATACAAAATTGTATTCTCTGTCATTAGTTTAGGTTTAAAATGAGCAAAGAAAAACTTTAGATGTAAGATAATATATAGTTTTATTTCAGATGGAAAAATTAAGTATTTAATCAATTAGTTTTTGATTCCCACACTTTTTAAAGCGGCCAACATGGTTATGGTCACCGCGAGACATGCTCAGGTGTCATACTCGTCACTTGATCATTGTTCAAAATTACGAGGTCCGTAACGAAAAGCCCACGAATGTGTGAGGGAATATTAACGTCCCATTGTTCAGCTACACGAGGGCTTTTGGGGACGGTCCACGTAATTTTGAAATATGGTCAAGTGACGCGGACGACACCTAAGCTTGCACCCCTCTCCTAACTACCACGCCACACCAACGAGAGGACGTTTGATCTCTCGACAGATTGAACGTCCATCGCTCCCCTACACGGTGGGTCTTCAGGGGTACTGGGATTGAACTCATGACATGGCTACCCACGATCCGATGCCTAGACCACTTGGCTACCGCGGCCACCACGAGTAGCTGAACAGTACGACGTAAATATTCAGTCAATCAGCCAATGTGCTTGGTGAGTCATGAGTTCGGGTCCTGGTGCCACTGAAAACCCGCTATGTAGAAGGGGATGATGCACGTGTAATCTGACGACACTGTCCTGCTGTTGGCGTGTTTTTGTAGTTTGGAGGGGAGATGCCAGCTCAGGTTTTGACCTCGTCACTTGGCTGGGGCTCATAATTATATGGTCCTTCGCCAGAAGTTATCATATTGCTTTAAAGCCCACCGTGTAGGGGAGCGATGCACGTTAAATCTGTCGAGAGCTCAAACGTCTTCCCGTTGGTGTGGTGTGGTAGTTAGGAGATAGGGTGCCAGCTCAGGTGTCGTCCGCGTCACTTGCCCATGGTTCAAAATGACGCGGACAGTCGCCAAAAAGCCCTCAAGTTGCTAATCAGTGCAACGTTAATATTCACTCACTCGATTGCTTTAAAGCAGGGGTGGGCAGACTTTTCCAGGATACGGGCTACTTCTAATTTTTTCAAGGTGTTGCGGTTCACCCAGTGGCGTAGGTGTAGTGAGCTAAAAGAAAGTATGCAATACAGTTGGACCTCCATTTTACGAACCTCTATTTTATGAATCTCTCTACTGCGCGAACTTTTTCGTGGAACCAAGACTATTTTACGATTTTCTTAGTAAAATAGCCTCCGAATACCGAAGTGCATTTTCTATTCAACGAAACTTTTACTCTTATCATTCGATTTTCTTCCACCGTATTTTTTAAAATACCCTATTTTCTCGAATCTAAGCGGCACTTTTTGTCCAATGTTAATGCTACTGAAAATCGGGCACGGCTAAGAATCAAAGGGAGGGGAATGAATGTGTTGGATGGGTATTTGGTGCAATTATATGTATACAGCTTCATCCATGTATTTAAAAGTTTTAATACAGATAAAATAACTAATTATTCACTTCTTTTGGTTTTCCTTTTAAATTTGTTTTAATTTCGTTAAATTGGATATCGATAAATTACATTTTAAACCAGTTTTCAATTTTCACAAAATCTTTTTGAGAATTTAGGGGTGCGGCTTAGAATTGATGGCGGCTTAAATTCGAATAAAAAGGATATTTCAAGACCTTCTTATGCTGGAATGATTATTGGGTCTTAGTGAAGGCGGTCAAACCAAAATGTCTTGGCGATCGACTTAATGCCCCCCATGGCTGTATAGAGAGTGCGTGGTTAATATATTTTAGTCACTCACTCTACAATTTTCAATGGCAAAAAATATATGATCATATGCTAGAGTGAAAAAATAAATAGTTATTGAATGCTAGCTTTTCAGGGCATAGTACAATAAAAATGGTTTATGGATCACAACATTGCGTCAATTTTCCCTACATGCGATTTTCCTTACTCGAGATTATCCCTTAGCCGTAGCTGAGCGGTCATGGTTCTGATCTGGTGGGCGACATAAAGACCCGCCCTGTACAGGGTCTGATTCTTGTTTAGCCTGTCAAGGATTAAAGACCTCACGTTGGTTAGAATTGGCGTTGATGGGCGATCGACTTATGAATTCAATCGCTAATTGCCCCCATGTAGCTTCAAATGCGATGCTAATAAACAATGAGTCAATCCTATATGGAAATTTCTCTGAATTTGAATTGTTACCTTAACATAAAGTGTAAATATCCTTAAATGAGAGAAAAATTAATTATCATATAAGGAATGATATTAGGTGAAATCAATTATGAAACATGTGTAAACTTTCAATAAATTTTTACTGAAATTCCTTTTACTAACGAAACTTATTCATAAGGATAAGATGCCAATACATATTAAAATGCATGCATTGCATTCAGTAGATATATTTAGTTGTAAAATAAATAGCATTGATTTAGCCAAAAAAATTCATTGGAACACCTCTGGAGGTAACATGAACACAATCACAGCTCTTCCCGAACTGCAAAATCTTTGTTTTCATGTTGTTACTTGTAATCAAAGCATCTCAACCAAATCCAAACTTTCGAGAAATTATTGCAAGCAAAAGATGACCCTACATCATATATAAATGTTTTACTTATTTATAGGAAAAACAGAAAGTACAGGTATCGGATTACTTTTGATCAAACAATGTGTGTACACACACCGGTATTCAGAATTAAGAGAATTTGCATATTTTGTCAAATTTTATCAGAAGATTTGAATAAAACATAAAAATATACCGCTTCAAAACATGGTTGCATGTTCTGTGTGTCGAATACGTCATCGTAAACGAGAGAGCAACTCGAGTAACAGGATTTATAAGCACGCGTGCCAAAATCCGCACTTCGTTCGCCAGCACATTTCGTCGAATTTCTTGGTGTATTTTTACAAAAATCATTTAACCAAAAACCAAGATTATAAAAATTAGTAACCACACCAATGTTTAGATGAAGGAATGAGGTAGCGAATTGTGGTAGGGCAAAAGTCTATAATCCAGATTTGTAAAGAATTAAATTTATCGCCCAGCCTCGTGTTCACCTCATGGAAACAGCTTCAGGAAACCGGATCTGTCTAGAGAAATCCTGGCCAAGGTCATCCAAGACCCAAGATGACTAGAAAAGTTCACCATTTGTCCATTATAGGGAGGCATAACATGGATGCTACAGCTTCTCATCTCTTTCATGAGTTGCATGCGGCTACAGGAACCACAGTATCAAGAGTGACGGTTTCCAGAATACTTCATGACAAAGAACTGTTTGTAAGATGCCTTGCTGCTGATGTCCTTCTGAGTTCTGCGAACAAAGTCCCTGTTCAGTATAACTAGAGATTCTCGTAATTTCATACGGAGAGAACCAGAGATCCGTTACCTGGCCTCCAATGTCCGAGAAAACAACAATTACGATAGCAGAGGCTTGATGGTCTGGACAGGCATCGCGTTGGATGGTCTCTCACACATCCATAGTCTTGAAAGAGGCCCTGTGACTGCTGTGAGATATAAAGATAAAATCTTGGAGCCCTATTGTTTTCTTCTCAAGCGTGCAGTTGGCCATGACTTTTATGGATGAAAACGCAAGGCCACAGAGAGCTAATCTGGTTGACGAATTTCTGGAAAATGAGTTTATTCACCGGATGCATTGGCCAATCAAACCTTCAGACGTCATCCCTATAGAGTATGCTTAGGGCACTCTGTGCAGGTTAGAACACTCTCTGATGGTTTTAAAAGGGGTTGTTGCAACTCGCAACATCCCACTTAAGGGGTCTCAGGGGTGTTAAAATGTTTCGAGAGCACAAAATATGAACAATTTTCGACTAGAAATAATTCTTTGAGGTTAAAATGAAATAATTTGATTCTTTTACACATTTTTTATAAAGGAATAAAGTTGCAAAAAAGTATAAAATATCTAAAATATAATCATAATTTTAAAAATAATTAGCACATAAATATAAGAAAAATTTTTGTAAGAAACAAATAGTAAGTTTTACGACGCGCATGATATCTTCTGAAATAATAATTCTAATTACTAGCAATAAGTTGATTTATGAAGTCAAATATATCCTTATTACATGGTAGCGATTTTATATAAATAGAATAAAAAATAATATTTTTAAAAAATAAAAAAAGTACATTTTTTAAATTTTTTAAAAAAATTTAATTTTTCTGAAATTTTTCAAAAAATTACAAATATGTAATACTATGAATAGCTAGGATTTAAAGATTATGATTGTTTATAATTCTGTAAAGTTTTATGCATCAAAGTATGATAGTTTTTGAAACGCAATGCGCGTACGTGAAGAAAACACAAACTGAGAAAAAAGGCTTTAAAGTTTTAAATTGAATTTCAGAAAATAAATTTTAAAACTTACATGCTAAAATGCTCCAGGATCATAGTATATGCCTTCCTGTTGCTCAAACAGCTCAATTTCTTTACTCTTTTTAATTTTTTTGGCTCTGCGAGCTTCAAACGATGATGCTAAGCTCCTCTTTCTTGACGTAAAGTTTTGACGATTGTCACGTTCAACCAGGGACACACAAACATTTTTGTTAATTTTTAAGCCAAATTTCTCTAAAATAGTAATAAGTATTTGATTTCCATCATTAAATATGCTGGTTGCTAGATTTGCAGCAATCTCTGCAATCTGAAGGCTAGCAACCAATCGTCTTAGGACAAAACTTCCAGATTAATGAATTTAAACTTTCATTAGGATTCTGTGACTTACCTCCTAAACATTTCTTCAGGAGTGCCAGATGAGATAAGTCTGCAAATACAGGCTTAATTACATCTCGAATAGCTTTCGCAACTGAGGGTTTGTGTTTATAATTTTGTACATTATTATTAATTGCAGCATTATACTTACACCATGTATTTGGATTTGTAGGACAAAACCAGTGCATCGGTTCATCATCGGTGCTGCAAGAATGACCCCAAACAGCCCAAATGGCTTTCCGCATTTCCTTTACACTAGTAGAATTGCATCGAATAGCATTATCATAGTAATGCGCAAGCTTATCAATTAAACTATCAGTTAACCTAGCTTTACCGCCTTTAGTTTTACTATCAGATAATTTCTTTTTACCATATACTAATTTAAGCTTCCTAAGTCTTGTACCCATTCTCTTTTGCACATGGCCTACACATTCTATTTTCTGAATAAGATGGTCATCGTCATATGGCTTGTTTTCAGAAAGGGCATTGAATGTTTTTGTGTCGCCATCTCCTATGTAGTTCGAATATTTCAGGTTGTGAAACTTTTCTGATCAATTAAAAATCCTCAACATCCCGTCAACCTCCATCTTACCAGCAGAGCCAGAATAATTTTTTCTACATTAAATCTTATGCGTTCTTTGCCATTTATTGTACTTGATACCAAACTTTACCCTTTTATAACTGTAGCATCCTTTGCAAAATGAGGACAACACTTCCCGATCCAAAACCTTACGTGTTTCGGCCCCTATTAGAGTACATACTCCAATCAACGATGAATGTCCTCTCGTCTTCCAGGTCCCCCATCACCACTTACCGTTAAAATGTTATCAGGTGACGAAGAATTTTCTTCGACAGCTGCCCTGTTCATGCATTCTTCGGCGACTTCCTTCATAACAAGTGAAAGTTTATTATTAATAACATCATATGATTTTTGTTCAACAGGATTAGGAAGACTCATTACAGCACAAAAGGTTTTTAATGACTAGACCTTGACCTATGCATCTCATTGCTAAAATAGATCTTCTGTTAATTTCTGGAGCATTATTTTTTTATTCCCAGTGCTTTCACAGCTTGAAAAAGTACAAATACTCCCACAGTTTTTACAATGTATTTCAAAATTCGAACATAAACCACGAGTGGATTTTTCATTAATTGTTAATGGTTTATGACATTTTAAACAGCATGATACTGACAAAATAGAGCTAAAGGTTAAAATAAAAACAAAAATACGATATCCTTTGAAGTTTTCACTTACCTTAACAAGATTTGACTTGAATGAAGTCTGAATTCCTGAAAGTTTTTTACTTGAAGCATTTTTCATTTCGGCACACTTACTTGAATTTTTCATTTCTGCACACTTCCTCCTATCTTTCATGACTTCAACATGTGAGTAACTTACCTTTAAATATTTATTTCCTCTAAATCTTCTTTTCTTGGGGCGATTGCCCAATAATCTTTTCAGAGTATCCATTAATCAATTTCTATTTGTATAAAACAACAAATATCTTCGATTTAAAAAAGTGTTTTAAAAAAACGTGTGCTAAAGTAAACACAACAGAATCAAAACACAGCAGAATGAATGTGTTGAGTTGCAGGCTTCCTTCTGATCAACTCAAGCGCTTAAAATATTTCATAAGGCTTATTAAAAACAGAAAAATGAAGCGTAAGCATAAATCAAAAATAAGTGGGCGTGGCATGTGTCCATTTAAAAGTTGTTATGACTAAATTGCTGTCTGCAATTTTTTGAATAACTTTCGAAGTTTTTAGAGTATTGTCACGTGGTTAGTATCAAAATGTTAAGAAAAAAATGAAGAACAACATATATTTTTTTCGAAAATTCGAAAAAAAAAGTGTTAACACCCCTGAGGGGTTAACACCCTAACTTAAAACCATCCAATGCTTAAATACAGAGTTTGGTGAAATTGCTTCCCACAGTTCATAAATTATTTCCAGTATGAAATTACGGTGTGAGGCCTGAATATTTGCAAGGTTGAACCCTTTTTTTAATTAACTAATTTTGTTTGTTCTATTGTGAAGCAGGTATTTCATACCTTTCGACTCTGATAAGTGTTGCGCACGATCATGCGTGTGTATTATAACTGTTGAATTTTTTGCATTACATCAACCTTATATTTATGCTAAATTTTATAAGAATGTGCCCTGTAGTTCTAGAGATAATCGACCAAATCTGAAAATTCTCTTCATTTTGGTCACTAGCCCTATAAGGTAATATATATATATGTAAGATATATAAAACCCCCACAAAATTATATATATTACCTTTTTTTCGCCTTAAGATATTAGAATGAAGGAATTTTCAGTCAGAAATTTCATACGGAAAGGAACCTTTTATTATGTTTTGTTGTGAATGGAATTCCCGAAAAAAACTAGTAATCTATCCATACACACAGAGAATTTAATAAAACAAAACGAAGTAAAATTCATTGTCAGCTTAATCTCATTTAGAGGTAAAATATCACCTTCTGACAAATTTGTATGCACCAAAATATTATGAATAGAAGGATTCATGGTAAGGTACAAGATTTGCAACAGGAACCTAATAATCCAACTCAGAATGAAGGTACATTCCATAATAAATATTTTTAATAAAGAGAATTCTTGAATTTTTTTTATCAGTACGTTATCGTTTCTGTAATATGATAATTCTTAATTGATACACATTATACTACGGCTGTAATTAACACGAATCATCGGGAGATTTGAGAGATCATCGCACCCATTAAGGCTTCCTTGATTAAGTTCATTAACCTTTCATTGACTATTCAAAATGGGAATGGACTAATAAGCAACTGTGTTCTTTTTGAGAATGTTACGAAAAATTTCGAAGAATTTCTAGAAAGAACAGAATTTTTATTAGGTATCTAGGGAAGAATTCTGACTTCCCATCGATCTCTTGAAAATGTGCTTCGATATTTCTTTTTCCTGCCTCTATGTTTATATTATCAAAGTTAGGTTTACATTCTGTTCTAGTTAAATGAAAATGCATTTGTCTCTTGGGAAAATGGACTTTGAGAAATATTTAGTTATTTTGTGCTACTGGAACAAAGAATAAGACAAAATGCACAATTTGAATCCTTTATATTTCATGCTCGAGTATGCAAAATTTGGAATCAGTTAACTCTAAAAACGAACTTTAATTAGCTTGGTAATAAAAGAAAATTTATTATAATTAATAAAAGAAATGAAATTAATAAAAGAAATATTATATTTCTATCACTTTTTTCATGATGCAAAAAAATTGTCAGCGCCCATGTCGTATGATTATGTGGCACATTAAAAATCCATAGAGTGCTTGTTTAGCTTGGATGCTCAGTGCTAAATTAAAACTCCGTGGAGAGAGATGGTTTTGCATCGTCAGAACTCAGGAGCCTCCCTCTGGGGAGCAAATGAAATGAGAGATGAGATTTACATAAGTAGTCACCTATATGGTGTCGCACTTAAAAGTGATACTAGCTCCAGGGGAATGCACTAGGTCTGCAATAGTAAGTGCCAATTCGTAGCTTTATTTGAAAAAAAAATGATTAGTGTAATCAAACTTAGATTTACATGCTGTTAGAGATCAATATAAATGTATTTGTCTCTTGAGAAAATGGAAGTCGCATTTTATAAAAGTGAGTAATGTTCGAAAAATAAGTTTTGGCAATTATTGAGTATGGTACCAGAGTATATATACATTTATGGTTTCACTATTACACCACTACTAGATCCTATGGTATTTAATTAATCATTCGCTCGTCGTATAATTTAATAATATAAAGCTATGGATGTTAATACAGAGTGGGGTCAGTAAAATTGGTTCGGATGAGTAGATGCGATTGGACGTGAATGTGATGGGCTCTCAAAGTGATCGAAACCGGTTCAGATCTTAGTGCGGGTTGTGTGAGTTGATCAGTGCACAGGTGAGGAGGGTTGTTACAGTGCTGCAAAGGGTGTTCATTGAGAAAAATTACGTAACAAAAATTTGTGGTAAGAGTGTCCTCGGTTGTTCGCTTACTATCTTCACTCCTGACAGAGTTGTTAACAGAGATTAGTTTGGTCTTAACCTTAGTTGGTCATCCAGGTCACTTGATCTGTCAGTGTGCGCTTACTTTTTGTGCGGGAACCCGCAAGTCGAGATGTTTCGTAACAGCCGCCTTAGTCTTCAAGACATTTCTTATGAGTTTGCATTCTTTTCAACAGTCCCCCTTCGATCTGCCTTCCTCGACTTGATGACCAGGGCCAAAGTGTCAAGAGATGAATGACACCTTTGGGTGGTCATTTTCAACATCTAATACACATCTTAGTGAGCTATCTGCTTTCCTTTGCCGTGTTTCTTTGTAACCAGGAAATCTCCTTTCCAGGTCACTTTTATTTGCCCAACCCTGTGTAACTTGAAATCAAAGAGTTAAATAATTTACATTTACATATATGTTTGTGTTTGGATCAAAATATGATGAATAAAGTAAACTGGAAGTTCTAACGAAGGCTTATTTTTAGAGAACTGCTTATAAGGTAACAATTGAGAGTTCTTCAACAGAACCGGATTCTTTTTGGAAGAAATATTATTTTAAACTTATTTTCATTACTTTTCATTTTAAAAACTAACCACTTGAATTTAAGTCATCGATTGAATATTTTATATACTTTTTTACTGCTTTAAATATTTGAAATACTTGTTTTACATATATTAATAACCCTCTCAGGACTAAGAAAATATTTTTCCTCACTTTAAAATACGTGTTTGTCGTATGTAATTACAACCTTATATGGATTTTTTATTTAGAACGTCAAAATAGAGCATGCACACCAAACGCAATTATGTAAACGGGAACGCTTAGGAAAAAAACAGTGAAGCCAATAGGAATACCCAATCATTTGTGGACGATATATTCCAATTCTTATTTCTTATTACTTATTTCAGTTTAGTGTGTGTGTGTGTGTGTGTGTGTGTGTGTGTGTGTGTGTGTGTGTGTGTGTGTGTGTGTGTGTGTGTGTGTGTGTGTGTGTGTGTGTGTGTGTGTGTGTGTGTGTGTGTGTGTGTGTGTGTGTGTGTGTGTGTGTGTGTGTGTGTGTGTGTGTGTGTGTGTGTGTGTGTGTGTGTGTGTGTGTGTGTGATAATATATTATTGTGTTTTCTGACATGCTTTATGTTATTTTGTAAGAATAGTTTTGCGTAATATAGTATACCTGAAAACAAATGAAAACTGATGCCTGATAAAACCACATATATTTTACGTCAAAGCAAACTAAAATAAACACATTTAAATAATAATATTGATTCTTATCAACTTTATGATCCTGTAAGGATTAAAATATTTACTCGAATTTTAAACAATTTCTGAAATATTTTATCATTAAATTAATCATGAGCAATTATATGATTTTACATTCAGCTAAAATTTGTATGTAATATTTTATTTCGTTTGAAATTATTTTAGATTTATTAATAACAATAAATAGGAAAAACATTTATTAAATATCGACCGTGTAAAAAAATCAATAAAAAAAATTAAGCTCGAAGATATAAACAGAGTATGTGTTTAAGTAGTGAATTAAGTAAGAATAAACTTTAATAAGAATTTAGCTTTTCAAAATAAAACAAAAAGTTGTAGGAAACCGGCACAAATAGAGTTAACGAGGTTTTTTTAAATTTTTCAACAAAAATATCCTAGGCTACAATAGTGCTCTAACACATTAAGTTTTTAATATTAGGAAATTTTATCTACCGGGACGTCCTCGATGAAGCAAAACGAGCAAAATTTGACTTTACGAAAGAACATTATTTTCAAAAACAGAAAGACTTCATAAATAAAAAAATTATGTCATACAACCTATATACTTTTCTTAATATACTACAACATAAAATTATTAAATTTTTAAAATATTTTAAGAAATATAAGGATTCGAAAAAGTACACACCAAAAGGAACTTTCGTATACATGGTGTTCATTAGGTACATGTATCTTTATTTTTATAACATATAACACCACAAAACATGCTGTTTTAGTTAGAAAATTGTACGTTTATTTAAATGCAATAAATATTTTTATACTACCTTGTTCAGAATTTTTTTTAAAAAAATTTGAATTATGACTTTTTGAAATTTTGATAAAAATGTCATTTTTTTTTTTACAAATTCAACAATAAAAGTAAAAATACAAACATTTCAGGAAGGAAATTAGAAGCATTAAATGCATTATCATGATACAAAAGTTCATACCAAGTTTCAAAAAAATATAATAAATAGATTTTTCTACACATGTACCTAAAAACTGAAAAAACACGTTTTGAGAAAAATGGAAAAAACTAAATAAAATGGTACACTTACCTAAAATTTGACTTTTAGAACATTCCAGCACTGTACTCATCTTGCATAGACTCTTCTAAGGCATCCTTCTTCCTTTTAATTTGCCTTTTAGTTGTCCTGGCTTCTTTGGTAGCTTTTTGGATACTCATCTCGGCTTCACAAATTCTGACGTAGTCAATTTTACGAAGGCCTTCACAAGTATTGATACCTGGATTTATTTGCAGTGCTTTTAATACTTCTGTTCTTGCGTATGCACCTTCATTGAAACATATAACTGCGTCCATAACACCCATTTGCAAAGTTTTTTTGCTCACAAATGTGTTTTTTGGCACACGATTCCACACACAGTTATTAAAGCTTTCGTTGGGGTTTTGAGTTTGGCCATGCAGACATTTTAATAAAAGTTCTTTCGCAGTTAAATCTCTAAATATTTTTTTAATTTTAAGAAGAACTGCTTCTGGAAGGGAATGTTTGTGGGTGTACTTTTCCCCAGATACAAGGCTTTTGTTGTACCTGCACCAACTTTCTTCTCCCATAGGGCACAAACCATGTTGTGGATTTTTATCTGTCGACAGTTTATGGAAATATATTGCCCAGATGGATTTGGACATATCTGCGACTGATTTCCCAACATTTCTTCTTATGGCTAGGCCATAGTATTTTTGCAGCAAAAGAATTTCTGCATCTGTCAGCCTTCCTCGTCCAGATATTGCTTTATTGTCTGACAGCTTGGTGGATTTTAAACTGTTCTTTAGAGCTCTCAGTCTTGATCCCATCCTTTTTTGGACGTGGCCGATGCACTCCAATTTTTCAATCGGAACATCATCACCGTATATGTTGGACTCTTGAACCCTAAGAAACCCCTTCGAATCTCCATCTCCAAGGTACTGAACATACCGAACATCGTAATTTGGTACTGAGCGATTGAAAATCCGCAATGCTCCTTCACTCTCCATTCCCGCACTAAATCCATGATAGCTTGCCTGGCAATTATCACAGGTTTTGTTTTTGTTCTTACATTCAAAACAATATTTTGATAGGCACTCAAAATCAATAACTTTTCCGTTATCGAGAGAAGTTGCCGTTACAACGCCATTTTTTGACGTGTGTCCTCTTTTTTGCCAGGTCCCATCAAGAGCAATTGCTACGTCCTTATTGTTTTCGTTTGCAATAACAGCTTCATTAACGCTGCTAACCATTGAACGTGATGAAGCAGTTTCCAACGCATTAAAAATTGGCTTATACAGTCTTTCAAATTTAGCTGGAGGAGGAGGCAAGTTCATCAGCGCACAAAATGTCTGAGCTGCACTTTTTCCAATTCCAATGCATCTCATACCATTAACAAACCTCAAATTTACTTCATATCCTGCTGGCACAGAATTTGAAGTCATTGAGCCATGACTAGAGCCACAATACTTGCAAGTAGCTGATATACTGCTAGCAAGTCCTCTGCGACTACTTTTATTTTCAGCAACATCAAAGCAGAAAGATCTATCACAATATCTGCATTTTGCAATATTGTTGAAAATATCATTAAGCATATTTAAGTCAATAATAACAAACCTGTGCTTTGAGATTCAGCTGAAAAGTTATCTTCATAGTCAAAATATCCTTTACTCTTCTCAATCTTTTTTTTGGAAGAGCTGACATCACATTTTTCACTCACTACACATACTGAAGTTTTTTTACGAATTAGACGACGTTTCTGATGTCCAAATTTCTTTGCTCGAGGCATTGCAAATATTTAAAATACTTACAAATCACAAACAAACAGAAAGTAAACAACAAAAAGTAAATAAGCAGTGAAAATATGAAGTTTGTAACTCACGTGTTTGTATCTCAAGCACAAGATAACAACATTCTTTAAATTTCGCACAGCTTGTGTTATAAACAAGATTGAGTTGAGTAGTTTTATTCCTTCTCAAACCACAAGAATAAAATAAATATATCCAGATCAAGTGATATTAAAATACCAATCTACAATCTACATAAAAGCATGTTTCGGTTACTGAAAGATGGGCGTGGCAGTTGATGTACGATAACGTAAACAACAGGTGTGGCAGCTGTTGTTTACATTTTAAAACCGCAATTACTCAGATATTAAGCTTTAAACCTGTACATGTTATACATTTTTGGAATCAGCATTAACTCTACTTTTTTTTAAGATGAAAATTGAAAAATTGATTTTTTGAAGGTTTATCACGTCTCGGTTCCCTTAGGCAGTGAAATACAGTTTGATTAAATTAGGTTAATGTAATAGATTTATACTCGCATTTCTTTTGTCTTTTACACTTTCAATGTTCTTTGATATATCATCTTAATTTCTTAAAATCATTAAAATTTATCTAACGCTAATTTATGTATTATTTTTAAATAAATGATGTAATTGATATTTATTTTAAATTGAACAGACTGTTTTATTGAATTTTCTATAAAATACAAGCTTTATATTTTATAATTAATGGTCCAAAATGCTTAAGAATAATAAAAGATTTAATAAAATACTTTTTTTTTATTTTCAAACACTGTTGGACAAAAGCTTCAATAATTAATCATTGTAGACTAGTACGTGACGCCTATGACAATCTATTTCCGGAGTGGGAAATGGTTATAAATTAGTGCATGAAAATTTCTAATTAGTTTTTTTGGTATACGGTAAATCAATATATTTAAAAAAATGTGCGCTAATGTTCACTTTTTTTCAAATGTATTTATTATTCTTATTTCTTTAAAAAAAAACATTTATTTATCCATTAATTCTTATTGTTTTGAAATTGAAAAATTGCTTTCTGTTGCTTCAGTTTGCCTGAAGCTGGACCGCTAATAGTGTTTTTGAATGATGAACTCAAGCTCGCGAAATGAACACAAATCGAAATATTTGACAACTAACAGTGGAACTGTTATTGACGCTGTTTTTCAATGAATTTTAAATAATTTGAAATCACAAGTATATGCGTTATGTTTTAATTATCATAAGTCTGTTGTCTCCGCTGTTCCCCAAATTGAACAAGAATAATTATTTTTGATAGAAAATTGCATTACTCCTTGTGTTAATTAAATAAAATTTTCATTAAAGATATAACTATTCGATAGAAAATAATATCCAATCATACCCGATTAATTTTTTTTTCAGGATTTAAGTTATTGCGTATTTGCCACGATAACATGTCAGATATTAAACATCATATACGACTATCGTAAGACTCGTTTCTCTTTTTTTTTATCTTCAATTGCATAATAAAATGACAAACTCTTACAATATAAGAACAAAATACAAAAAATAAAGCAAGAGAAAAAGTCAATATCCCATCAATTGATGTCTAGCACTCCAATGTCTTTTCATATCGGAGTTTCCGTGCAGAGACGAGCATCACAACATAAATTGTTTCTGTCCACGACCTCGCCTTTCTTACAGATTGGACTACTTGGACTCAAAAATACCGATTCGATGAATTTGTTCCACAAGGCAGTCATGACCCACCTTAAGTCTGAATTCCACGGCAGCAGTTTCACCTGCTTTATACGAGGTATCTCGGTGCAAGACGATCCTCAACTTCTTGAAGAAACACGAGAAATGAGCGATGTTTCTCAATTTTGTTTCATTAGATTTTATTTAATAAAAAGCTTATAACGTATACGATCTACTCTCGGCCCCAGCTAGAGGTGTGGTAGGAGTGAAGGATGACTCGCCATAATAATTTTCAACTATTTTTTCAACACACAAATTATCAACAGACACAATTCTAATATTCAAACAGGAAGATATGTTCCTAATAAGAGCAATAGGGAAATAAACCACGAGAGGCGCGAATTATGAGAAGACTTCTGTTATATATTGATCCTCCTTTTATGGGATCAGTCCACTACTCTAATATTTGAGTAACAATTTAGCTATGGTGACCAATCGTCACTTAAATGTCTTCAACTCTTTAATGCCTGAAACGCGCTATCAATATATACTAATACCTGATCGGTAGCTATCTCTCCTCATCGTCAGATTCTCTATATTTCAATCTCCATGTAACTCCGTCTATCCATGTAACTAGCTAGAAATTTATTCTATATATAACCGACTTAATATGAATATTACGGTTTCTTCTTCCAAAAGGGTTGGTTGCGATTGATAGCCCAAAGATTTCCCAACAGGATTAGTTGAAGGACGCGTATAGATCCGTCACAAATTTTGTGGTAAGAAAGGAGTTATAAGTATTTGGCTATTGAATTATTTGAGTTCCATCCTGAACCAGCAAACCCACCCGTTTTTTGCCATAAATATCACAATCTCCTGGGATTCATTGAAGTGTTATTTGTCGTCCCTCTATCCTCAAACTCTCCTGGAGAACCTGCAATCTAGGATAATCATAGAGATGGGTATTTCCCTAGATCCAACAGCCTGAATGACAGCTTTGGAGTATTACAGAATAACCACCTCCTTGAAAAGGTGTCTGGGGATAAATTGCATCAGTGCAACATAAATAGCCATAACTTCCCATCAAAGGTGCTTTTTTTTTTAAATTTTCTGGCAGGCACATACACTGGTGGAAAAAACTCCCAACAGCAAGAAAACATTATTGTAGAGTAATGAAATTTGAGCAATGCAATTGTTTAGTTAACAAGTAAAATTGGTTAAATTTTCAAAATCATAGGTTAATTTAAGCTTAAGAAACAGCATTTCAAATGTGGTATAACCTCCAAAATTTTGAATGCAAGTCTGGATACACTATGTCATATTGGTGCCGAAAGTTACTTTGTGTATGGAGTTTCATGTTTGTTCTACTTGTTGTGGCAATTCTGGGGCGGTCAGTGCTGGCTGTGGATGATGCTGGAGTTGTCATCCACTTTTATCCCATAGGGGCTCAATAGGAGAAAGATCTTGTGATCTCACAGGCCACGGCAACATTTCAGCACTTATAGAGTACGTTTCGTTACAACAGTAGAGTGAGGACAAGCGTTATCCTGTTTGGAAAACTCCTCCTTGAATGGTCAGTGATTGGGATAATAACGAGAGCGCTCCAGCTGTCATAGAAAATTGCTCCTCAGACCATGACTAGAGGTGTAGTTCCAGTATGTCTAGGCTTCAGACAGTTTGATTTCAGGCGTTCTCCTGGCTTCCTTCTGACCAACACCCGATCACCACTGGCACCATGCCGAAACTAGCGCTCACCAGAAAACAACAGATCTCTACTCCGTACTCCGATGAGCTCTAAATTGACACCACTGTCGTCACAAACAGTAATGTCTTGGAGTCAATGACATACACACTACAGGGCGCATGGCTCGGGGCTGTCCTTGAAGTAACCGATTTCTAACAGTTCGTTGTGTTACTGTGGTACCAACTACAGCTCGAATTTCTGACGCAGATGCAGTACGATTCGTTACAGCCTTCCACGGAATACAGCTCAATAGGAGAAAGATCTTGTGATCTCACAGGCCACGGCAACATTTCAGCACTTATAGAGTACGTTTCGTTACAACAGTAGAGTGAGGACAAGCGTTATCCTGTTTGGAAAACTCCTCCTTGAATGGTCAGTGATTGGGATAATCCCTCTCAGTAAGACCACGTTGCCTCCTGGAACCCGGACTTTTTCAGGCAGTTCCATCCCTTGACCACTTTTCTCAACAATCATGCACAGTGTAAACATTCCGACAAAGTCTTTCTGCAATATCACAGAAAGAAAATACACCTTCTCGTAACTCTATTCGGCGACCTCATTCAAACTTGGTGTGAGCTGTTGATAATGTGTTCTTCATCTTCTTAAAGACATTCTTGGCTAACATCAACTCAATACGTCAAATTTCTCAAACAAATAACGCTCATGAACTTTACAGCATGCATTTAAAGCAACTCTGATTTTCAAGTTCTGAGTGGCATTACTAGCGCGAAAGTGGTACACACTGAAAGTATTTTTTTATCAATACAACCACAGAGAGTTGTAATATTATAATGTTACGCGCGTATCTTTCTAAATTTCAACTATAATTAATTTTTGATGTGTAACATCTTTCCTCTCAATTGCTGGAGATTTGTGGGAGTGATTTTGTGAAAAGGGACGGAAATGCGTAACAGGAAGTTGGGGAAGCACGCGCTATTCAGTAAAGTTCTGTTTTTCTCCTTCATTCGACAGGGGCTCCTCCCCCATCCCTGCGGTCTAGGCCGTGGGATCTTTGTTTTTGTTTTCTCACTTTAGGATCAGAGAAGAAGCTAAATCCTTTAGGTAGAGACGTGGTTAGACAATGATGAACTTGTTTCGATTGCTGCGTACACTTTAAACGACCGGGCCACAGAGCAGCTGGTGTTGCGATCTATCGTAAACAGAACAACTCACATGTTGTGGTTTCTCATATGCATATTACTTATCGTCAAACAAGTGGACTGGCTATTGTTAGTCAAGATATTGGGGACATATGTGCGGCAGAATGCTTATTTGAAAATGGACAAACAGTGATTTCGGTGGTCGTATACATTTCTCCGAATCAAATGGTTCAAAAAAATTAAATATTTCCTACATTTTTTACTTTTACCATATACCGAAGGTAGTTTTGCTCTTTTAAAAAAAAAATATCACTCGCTTTCCATGATTTTGAATGGTGATTTTAAAGTTAACTTCAGTTTTCTAGAGCCGAGCTACTCATAGCCTTTTTGAATGATGAACTCAAGCTCGAAATGAACACAAATCGAAATGTTTCGACAACTAACAGTGGTACTTTTATTGACGCTATTTTTCAACGGTTTTTAAATACTTTGAAAACACAAGTATAAGTGTCATATTTTAGTTTTCATAAATTATCATTACCGCTCTTCCCCAAATTGAAAAAGAATAATTATTTTTGATAAAAAATATATTATTATATTGCATTACTCCTTGTGTTAATTAAATAAAATTTTCATTAAAGATATAATTATTCCATAGAAAATTATTTCCAATCATACTCCATTTTTTTCAGGATTTAAGTTGCTATTGGCGAATTTACCAAGATAACATGCCAGATGTTACACATCGTACTGTAAGGCTCGTTTCTTTTTTTGTGTATGTTCTGTATAATAGTAGAAGTGTTTTAACTTTCAGATTTTTTTTTAATCTCGTCTAAGAATATATTTTTTATCATTTTTTTCCTTTGATGAAGGTAAATGATGGAGATTATTTACAAGAAGTAATCGCGCTTTATCACAATTGGAATTACTGGATTTTTCTTTGAACCATGAAATAATTTAATTAGCTATCAAAGGCTCAAAATTGAATCTGCATTCTATTTTTATCTTTTCATAGGAAAAAGTAGGAGAAAAAGTTAGTAAATTAAATGATCACGGGAATAATTCTTAAAATTGAAAAGTTCTTGGAAAATAATGTTCTACCTCTTCCATAAAATGAAATAAAAGAATCTAATTGAAGTGTTAATAGTACTTTTTAAGACTGAAAGAACAAGTAAATATAAGTGTATTGGATCAAAATTTAATTACGAAGAATTAGCAGTCGATTTCAATTTAACTTTTTTTTAATTGTTTTCTTCTTATTTCGTACTTAATTCGGATTTTAACATTTAAATGTGTACTTTTATCTGCGTGACATTTAAATCATTTGAAGAAGATTATATCCTCTTCCGTTTTAGTTTTCATTAAAAAAAATGTTTTATTTTGTTTCAACTTCTTCATTTGAACTTTATTTTATTTTCATTAGAGACTCTTCTTCACTTATCGTGCAATAATCCTGCTTCAAATACAGTATTATGGCATTTGACCAAATCTCTAACAATGTATTCGCATAATATTTTACTTGAGATATTGAAAATGATTTATCTTCTTAAAAATTAAAAGACTTTTTTAAAGTTTTTTCTTACACCCAATTTTGATTTTTAAAAAGTTAGTTTTACGTTTTTAAAGGCTCATTACAACAGTTTCATACACCCGTAAAGAAGACACCATCAACTACAAAATAATGATGCGTATTTGCTTATGGATTTTTATTTAGCTTAGGGATTTTAGTACCATTTTTAACACGCGTGCTGATAAGTGGAATGCAATATAGATTAGACATATCCAAAATGAGTCACTTTGCTCGTAGGCCAAATCCTCATTTTATTATCGCTTGGTGGTTGAGCAGGTACAGAGTTATATAAAACAAGACACACCCTCTTACAACAGCAAGTCTTCACACCGACTAACTAACCTACCAACTGAAAAAACTAGAAACTTACTGACTGAGAGGGCACAGCTCTCGACCAGTTACTACGTCATCCTTCGGTTACAGTTAAAAAACAGTTACTACGTAATCTCTTCGGTTACAGATAAAAACACAATCTGTTACACATTTCTAATTCTGAAAAAAAATTAATCGCACTTGTTTACATTGTATCTAATATTGAATCTTCAACTTAACTTCGTTTCTATATAGATTTATAGAATCTTTTTCAAATGTTTTGAAAATAAATTCACTTGATATATGTTAAAAATAACATTTATCCCGTTTTGATTTTTCATTGCATGTATGCTTCAATATAATTATGTATTTTTTATCCCTACTTTTAGTTCACTCTCTCCTTTATATAAATATATATATATATATATATATATATATATATATATTATTTGTGTGATGATTTTATTTATATAAAAATATAAAAAAATATATATAAAAATTTATTAAAAATTTATATAAAAATATTTTGCTAACTCTTGATTTTGTGCCTACATATTTGTGGATATGTTGATGTGTAGTTTGTGGTTGAATTGGAGTCTACTGAGATGTTGCTCATTGTTACCTTTTTTATCATTGTGATTAGAGGGTTGCTATTAACATTTTATTATGTTCTTTTCAAGATACTTCACCTTTTGAATAACTATGAATATGAAAATTAACAAATTTTATGTGACTGGCAATTTGTCATACCTTGGTATGGCATTGCTCGGTGGTACAGTATAATGGTATCTGTGCCATCGTCATACATTTACCATACAGTAGAGCCCTTATTTTTCTGATTTGGTATATATTTAGGTATGTCTTTTATGAATTATAGATATGGGCACAAAAATTCTGAGTTAGCATATAAAAAAACTAAAAAATTTTTAGGAAATACAAAAAAATGTGTGAGTTTTTCTGATATTCATGATTCTTTTAATTACCTTTATGATTCTAAACCATATGTTGCTAAGGTTTATAAAACTAGAATTTTTTGGAACTCCAAATATAATAGGAGATTATCTCATATGCCAGAACATAAAATTAATATTTTGAATGGTAGAGATGAAGTTCAAAGAGATAGGTGTTATGATAATATATCTGAAACTAAACCTTTCAAAGATATCCATTGTCTAAAACTTAAATTCAGGTCTTGCACTGACAAAAGATGCAAGGCTTGTATCATGATTAGTGATGAACAGTTAGATATGAATTCGAGTTATATTTTTTGTAACACCTTTAATTGTGTTTACAGAATGTTATGTAATGTGTGTAAATTCTCTTACATAGGGCAGACTTCGAACACTATCAATATTAGACTAAATCAGCATAGATCTGATTCTAAGAGATTTGAGTGTAACAAAAATCAGAGTAAGGTTGAGATCGGGCACTTTAACAAGCATGGATTTAATAACATAGCTGTACACATACTTAAAATAGTGCCAAATACCAAACAGAGATTGTGGTTTGAAAACTTTTGTATAGGTGCATTTAGAACATTTTATCCTTATGGTCTGAATATAATATGAAACGGCAGAAATGTTTTGCCATCATTTAAACAAAAATCTGAAGAGTCATTATTTATTCCGAAATTCGATAAATCTTTTGGTAACAACATTAAAGTTGGAATCTCAAGAATTTCAAGATCTAAGCGTGGAAAGAGAGTTACAAGAAACAGCACTACTCTCAAGAGGTCTATGTTGGAGTTAGCTAATAAATTTGATGATAACTTTAATGCAGGCTTAATTAAATCTTTTATGTTTGGAATGAATAAAACAGAAATTAAAATTATGACAGATATTTTAAGCAGATGTAAGTTTTTGGATTCCCATGGTATGCATATGATTAGAGATCTTAATAATTATCTAGTACAAAAAATGAATATCAAATTAGATGCAGTAGAAAATTACACTACAGAATATTGTACCATGTTATTTATGAATAAATCCTTTAACAAAATTAATTTTTCAGGTATATTTCAGAAATATCAATCCTTTTTTCCTATTAAAAATATTATTATTAAAAAGGCTTTCAAATATAACAAGAAACTTGGTAGATTTATTTTCAATTATAATCAAGTTTCGGAGGTCCTATGTCCGGAGCAGTGTAAATGCTATTTGTATTGTGATTATATCGATGAATATCATCAGCACGTTGTCACTGGAGACCTTGGCATTGTAAAAGATGATTTATTGAGAAATTTTATGGAAAAAGGTACTGGCTTTAGACTTATGATCACAAAAAATAAATCCAACGTTGTAAAACAAATCATAAGAGATTTGGATACTTTCTACCTTAAAATGGCTATTAAATACGGAATGCCGATAGAAGCATTCAATCAATTTAGATCTCTTGTAGCAATAGAAATTGGAAATTTGGATTTCAGCGTTGAAAATGAAATTATGTATAAAGACCTTAAAGTATCGATAGATAATATTCAAAAGGATTTCGTGATAACTTATGTTGATAAAGTCTCTGCTAATTATGCAATAATATGTAAATATTTTTATAGTAAATTATTAAGTGATCATATTTTAAAGAATAATGCATTTCAAAAGTCGATTCACAGTAATAGAGAAGATGATAATCGTCTTTTGGCTTTAAACAAAAGATTAAATATTCATCGCAAAACTATTAAATACCCACGAATTTTTTTAACACCAAAATTCCACAAAAATCCAATAAAATTCCGTTAGTATTACTAATGGGTATAATACATATATAACGAAGTCTGGGAAGATTTTACAATCCCTTCTTCAAAATACTATCGATGGCTTTCAACACACAGCAATAATTAAAAATAGCTTAGAGATTGTTAGAGTCACGAAGGATATGACAGTTTTTTCCATGCACGGCTTTGACTTCGAGGACCTTTTTAATTCTATTGATATAGATGATATGATTAGAGTTCTACATTTAATTTCTGATAAATATGATTTGCATAATTCAATGAAAAAGGAAAAATTTGATATCCTGGTTAATCTTGTTTTACAAGAAAATTTCATAGCATTTGATCAAAATCTTTTTAAACAGATCAGAGGATTACCTCAGGGTGGTCCTGCCAGTAATAGTTTAGCTAACTTATATTTACATTTTTTTTAAATTGATCATATTTTTGATGATTCTTTCTTATTATACCGTTATATAGATGATGTAATAGTTTTTGGTAAAAATAGTGAATTCAAACCAAATATTATGTTCTACCCTGACAATCTCAACCTTCTTAAAACTAATTTTAACTCTAATATGGTTGAATTCCTAGATTTAGACTTGCATCTTATTGACAATAGAGTAGTCTGTAACATTTATGACAAAAGAGATTCTTTTAGTTTCCATGTAATTAAAATTCCTGTATGGAACAGCAATTTGCATCTATCAATTTACAGAAATATTGTTTTGAATTTTTTACTTAGGAATGATAACTTAACTACCAACAAAATAGATAAATTTAATAATATCAAGAAATTCTTCCAATGCTGCTTAGATCATGACTATCCTTTTAACTTCTTAAGAACATATATTCATCACAAATACATTAATCGTCTTGCTATTTCTGATTTCAAAACCACCATACAACAATAGGATTTCAAAGTCAGCATTTTAGTGGTTTTGCTGTGAAGATTCTGTTTTAACACTCTTCACACAGTTTATTTTTTAAACACCCTTCTTAAAAATCCTATAATATGAAAAATTTCTACATTTTTAGCAACCAAACCAAATTTCTACATTTTGACAACCAACCAATTTTCTACATTTGTGACAACCAACCAAGTTATAGCCTACTAAATTTGAATGTAATCTTTCTTGGCGTCTTCCTTACAAGCTGGTATAAAGGATGCGTTTAAGTGCAATTTAGATTTTTAACACAACATATATAAGCTTTCCATCGGTTTCAAGAGTGTTGGATCTCCTGGAGTAAGCTCTGTGAGCAGAAGTTTTAAAATCTTTTTGGACGAATCCTTTTACTGGGTAATTCTTTTGATATTTTTCTGCTTAAACATCTTGGGAGAATTTTTGCTTAATAGTAGTCGGTTGTTCTTTCATATTTCTATGAGATTTTTTATACTTTGGATTTTTTATATTTTGGATTTTATATACTTTAAATTTCTATTTATTTTATTTTGGTCTTTCCTACCGAGTTGCAAAGGGGGAAGGTTGGCGCCTTCAAACTAGTTTAACCCCACTTATTCGGTCCTAAGTCCGAAATTTCATTTTGACTCGCTAGGTTCTTATTTGTATTTCATTAGATTTGATCTTAATTTTTTTTTCCCTGTTATGTTCTATTTTATATATAAAATTTTTTCCATATATATATGTATATATATATTACAAAAATATACTAAAAATAGTTATAAACCTAAGATAACTATCGTCATAATAGGAAAGATTTAGCCACAGAAATACTAAAAGCAAACTCCCAGCCTTAGGAACTAGGAATGCAGGTTTAAACAAAGTTTTCTGGCCAGCCAACCTTCACCTGAATTTGCCAGTATTCTGGGCCATAGGGAAAGCAATAAATTTCTAGAGAAGTTTAACTATATTATAGATAAAACCATAATCTATTAATGTAATACTATAATGTTATAGCTTTTAATAATAACTAAAATATTTAAAATCAAAGCCAAACTAATAGACTTACCACGTGAATACATATTCGCTTCTTATGGACAATAATAGTAACGCATATAATTATGTATTGTTAAAGTAGCAATATTACTATATATATATATATACTTTTAGAATTTCTATATTTTATTTTAAAATTTATAGAAAATAAAAAAATACCATCCAGACATAAACGATTAATTTTTAATAAAATATATTATTACAAAATTACATAGCTAGAGGCGCCATCTATCTATAAACTGTATAACTGAAAAAACTTTTTTTATTTAACTGTTATATAACTTTTTATAAATTTAAGAGGGTAACTTAGTTCTATACAATGTTTAATAAAGTTATTAATATTTAAATATATATTAGATTTATCACTAACTAATACCTTGTTACGATAAATATAATTCAAAATAATATTTCGATATATTGAGATGGATAAGTTTGAATTCCAGGAGGGAACTTTAAGAATGTTAAAATTAAAATCATCTCTTTTATCATAAATATTGCTATGTAATTTATAGTCCTTAATATATAATGATACATCCAAGTAATTAGTTGTAACAGGATTATTATTAATTTTAAGAAGCTTTAAATATTCCGGATAAAAATTGATATTGGGATTATAATTATTATTTTTACCAAAAATAATTAGGTCATCTATGTATCTAAAAATGTAATAATCATTATTAATAATATAATTATTTTCGTAAAAGTGTAAATATAAATTAGCCAAACTATTGCTAGCAGGGCCACCCTGAGGCAAACCTTTGGTTTGTTTGTACAGAGAACCATTAAAATTAATGTAATTTTCTTTTAGGACAAAATTTATTAGAGTTCTAAAATTTTGTAAATTAATATTAAGGTTATAATTTCTGTGATTATCCAAAATTACCCTAATTACATCATTGATATCAATAGAGTTAAAAAGATCTTCAAAGTCATAACTATGAACTGAATAAGTATTTTTATCTTTAAAAAAATCTATAATTTCTTTACTATTTTTAATTATAGCTTTATTACATTGCTTATTGATGAATTCTTGCAAAATATTGTGCAGCATTTTACCTGCATCAGTGATATAAGTTTTAAAACCATTTGTTACTGTTCTAAATTTAACAGGATTTTTATGAAATTTAGGTGTTAAAAATATATATGGAAACTTAATCTTATGAGTGGGAACATTCAATTTCTTGTATATAGCAGTGATTCGATTAGTAATTTCTTTATCTGACAATTCCAATCTATTGAAAGATTTATTGTTTAAAAAATGTTCATTAATCATAGTATTATAAAAATACTTACAGATAATAGCATAATTACCAGGCATTTTATCTATGTGAACAATGATAAAATTCTTTTGTAAATGATAAATTTTCTGTTTTACATCTTTATAAGTGAGTACTGGTTTAGAACAATAGTTAAATTTCATCAGGTCTTTTAAAATATTGTACTTAAATTCATCAAATGCCCTCTAAAGGCAAACCATATTTAACTGCAGATTTAGTAATGAAATTATTTATATCATTATTAATTTGATTTTTAACAGTATTATTGTTGCTAGAAATTGTTAATCTAAAACTAGTGCCTTTACTCATGATATCTTTTAAAATTCCATCCTTGACTATAGTTAAATTGCCACTTACTACATGTTTGTGATAGCTATCAATAAATTCATGATAGTTCTTACATTTACAGTCATCTATGTCAAGAGAAGGTGAGCTATTATTGTAATTAAAGATAAATCTGCCCATCGTTTTATTATATTTAAAAGCTTTTTTAACTATTACATTCCTAACAGAAAAAAGTGACAAATGTCTATTAAAAACACTAGAAAAATTAACTTTATCAAATGTATTATTCATGAATATATATATATATATATATATATATATACACTGTTGTCCAAAAGTTAAGCATAATTGATAATTATGTGAATAAAGAAGGAACTGTAAATCAGAACGGCGAGAAACGTGATATGCGAGAGTAAAATGTTTATAAAATAAGGAAGCGAATCAAAAGAATGATAATAATTAATTTTATTATCCAAAGTAGAAGTTTCAAAGAAAACTGAGCATAGCAAAGATTCACACTTTAAAGAAAAAATGAAAGAAAACATTAAATAAAATACTGATGCTGCACTTAAATAAGGCGTGCTCTGACAGCCAGGCACGCTGCACAGCGATTTACCATACTTGCTATGAGATGATGAATGAGTTGTGGGTTCAAACGGTTCCAAGCTTCTTGGAGAGTTCTCTTAAGTTCTGTAACGGAGCTTGGTGGGTGCGAAAGGGCTGCAATTTGTCTCCCGAGCATATCCCATACATGCTCGATAGGATTTAAATCAGGGGAGTTCGCCGGCCACGACATGCGCTGGATGTTTTCCGTTTCAAGGAAGTCATCAATCAGCACCACTCGGTGACATTGTGCATTATCATCCATGAATATGAATACAGGACCGACAGCAACTCGAAACCAGCGAACATAAGGCTCAAGAACTTCGTCTCTGTATCTTTGAGCAGTCACAGACCCCGTGTCAAAGAAATGGAGGTCTGTGCGGCCGTCCATCATGATGCCTGCCCATACCATTACTCCCCTTGATGGAAAATGATGTCTTTCCGTTATGTTTCTTGGTTCAAAACGTGTTCCACGTTCTCTTCATGTCGTTACCCGCCGAGAATCACTACTCGGACTAAACCGGGACTCGTCACTGAACATTTGACCCACTCTCCCACATTCCAATGTTGATGTTTCAAACCTCAGTTCAAACGAGCGCGTTTATGCGCAGACGTGAGGGGAATTCAAACTGCTGGTCTTCTGGCATACAGACCAGCATGATTAAGTCTCCTGTAAACAGTTTGTCTCGAGATTCGTATTCCTGTGGCGACTGTGAGCGCCAAACCCAGTGCTCTGGCAGTACTGCCCCTCTGACGTCGCGCACTTATTACCAGATATCGGTCTTGGCGAAGGGTTATGACACTTGATCGACCTGATACTGGTTGTTGGGTAACACCTCCCATTCTTTGAAACCTCTGCTACAGTCTTGAGATCACAGACTGATCCACATTCAGTATACGAGACACTTCGGTTTGTGACCGTGAGGATTCCAGCATTCCAACAATTCTTCCTTTCGTAAACATGTCCAATTGGCGTCTTTGTGCCATCATTCACCTTATTTGATGGTTAACAACGTTCTTTCGCACAGCATTTGCACGAAACTTGTCTGAACCGCCTATGCTGCGTGAATCGGTCTCTCCGCATTCAGACATGCGCCGGTGTTTCGCGCAGGACTTAGTCGACTGAAAAGTTTTGCATAAACCCAATGTTTCTTCTTCACACAGTTAACATCCGCAAGAAATTTGGAATAATTTTACGAATCTTTATTCCATGTTTTTCAAATTTTACGATTTATCCTTCACTTGTGGACACCATTGTATATATATATAATCTTGTTCAAATTTTCAATCGTTAATAAAATACTTTCTATTCATTCAAGTTCAAATAAATTTTTTTAAACTTGTATTGAATGACACTTAATGTTAATACAGTTTTCTGAAAAAAAATTTATTTATTAAATAAAACAATGAATTAATAGTAACAAACAAAAATAATAGTCCAACAGCATATTTAGAAAGGAAAATCGTTCGATGTGTCCCTGTAGCACAATGAACTTCTAATCCCAAGGCTGTAGGTTTGAATCCCACCTGGGATGACTTAGTTTCTGAGAATGGGATTTCTTTTCTTTTTACCAAAATATTTTATTAAAATAATTAAATTTAATTAATTAATAACTAAATTAAATTATTTAATAATTAAATTTAATTAACTAATAGTTAAATTTAATTAATTAATAATTAAATTTAATTAATTAATAACTAAATTAAATTATTTAATAATTAAATTTAATTAATTAATAGTTAAATTTAATTAATTAATAATTAAATTTAATTAATAACTAGTTAAATTTCTTGAGATTCAAATTTCTGATTTTGACATGGTGTGGATGTTTATCCCGCGATCACTCGCGCCTGTTTTTCTATCGTCGCGGGGTGTAGGGAACACCAAAAACTTTTAACACGTGTATTAAGGATGTAAAAAAATTTTAAGTCAATTATGATACATATTTATAAAGTACAAGATGTTTTTTGTGTTATGCAAATAAACTTATTAAATTTATTGCACACAAGACTAATATTAATTTAAACTAAACCTACAAAATTTTCATTTTAAAACACATAATTTTATATTTTTTTCATAAAACACAAGTAAAGCGTTTCTTCTAGTAATAAACTTACTTTGGAAATTAATGTTAAGGATAGTAGAAAAATATTTTAATCATTTTACAAACATTTAGAGCAGACTGTTTTCATATGCTTTATAAGCAAATATTTGTTTTACATTAAAGGCAAACACAATTGGTTTTTACATCTCTTGCCCGTGGACAAACAGGGCAGAGCCAGTTTTTTGGTCAATTGTCAATTATTTGTTTCCGTGAATTTATTTGTTCCTTTCTCACAAGTTTCTTCCGATTCTTGTGTCGTATTCATGGGATGAACAGAAGGTTCAATATGGTACTCTTCTGAGATTGAAATTGCTACCTTCGAAATCACTTAGTTCGTCCTCAGAATCTGTCGATACAGTATCTAATAGATGACCGAGTCACTGTTTCTCCCTTTCCCATGGAATTTTTGCCATAATTTCTGAAAAGTGTTTTAAAAATGTTAACAAAAAATAATATTTTGCAATTATTTTTAAGTTTTATATTATTTTTTTATACTAGGATTTTATTGAAATTTTAAAAAAAATATGCATGCATATCAATATATTTGAAAAGAAAATACTAACGGAAAGAGTGAAACACTTACCCTATTTTAGATGCTTCAAGTACGAAAAAATGACGAAATAGCTCGTGGGGTAAACTCGCCAGATAAACTTCTGAAGGCCGTTATGTTCCAATTGTCCGAGCGAGAGTGATTGCATCAGACCTGAAGGTTCAATAACCCAAAATGTGCAGCTACAGAAAAAATCGTGGCTCTGCGCATTCTTTTTGGAATTCTAGGAAGCTTTTCTTGTTGCTGGGTGTACAGAGAACCCCGCGCGAGTGAATGTGGTTTAAATAAAGCAAAACTAGTTCAGATTGCATCTTCGCCATTTTACCGTGGTTCAAAATGACGAGGTTGCAAGTTGCCCTCATATAACTTCAAAAAGTACGTCATTAATAAACAATTCCTCTATCTATACCATAGGTTCTCAACATGGGCGATAACGCCCCCTTGTGAGCGTTGAAGGCTTTCAAGGGGCAGTAAAAGACCCAAAGAAAATTAGGGAGCGTTGAGATGACATGGAGGGGTTTGGGCAGATTAACCAAAAAAGATTTAAAAAGACACGCTGATTTACTAACAAAAGTAAACTTTAATAATGTTTACTTATGTTGATTGTATATATTTAAATCATTTTTACATCACATGTGTACGAAAATTGACATATTTCGGTAGTTCGGGAAGTGGATGCGAAAAACTTAAATATTACATTACATTCAGACCTGCATTAAATTGAATGATATAGTGCTTTTTAATTTCTGCAGTGCACGGGTTGTCTTTGTCTGTGAAGAGTAGGAAAAATGTTTCGTCCACTGAATTTCATTACGTATATTATCCGAGTAACATAATTAAATACGTTAACCAGAAATTAACGAGATTCTTTAAAGACTGAAACTGTCGATTTATATTTATTTTGAAAGTAATAGTTTATTATGAATTACTTCGTATCATCGAAATCCCTCCCTGTTTTTATAACAGCTAAGCTAAAACTTTTATTCCACTCTTTTAAATGAAGAAATTCAGTAGCGTTTTAATTCCAATAATATCCTACCTATGGCCAAAATATATAATATTACACACATTTAAATATATTTGTGCCTACAGCTTTTTAAGATTCGCAAGTAAAAAATAAGGGGCTTTAGAGAAAAATTAAATTAAAAAATATATTCTATTAGTAATAGGATATTTTTTTAAACTTGACTCTAGTTTTCACCATGTAACATGTACTCTTTTATTTATCTAGATTGTGAGAAGGCGGTATCGAAATATTTACTAGAAAAGGTGGCGCCAGTTCAAAAATGTTGGGAACCTATGATCTATACAGTTAGATTCGCTACCAGACGAACTAACTAGCAGGTTGTGTAGGGGCTACACCAGTGGTTCTTAAACTTTCGAACGCCGTAACCCCCATTTATTTATCAGCCTGACATCGCGGGCCCCCAAGATTTTGAACACTCCTCCCTGACTTTCAACACATTGCTGATCGATTTAAAAGGTACTCAATAATTTTAAGGTTGCTTCTGTAACTAATACAACTTTTATAACACTTCTATTTTTTTTTTAATCTTAATGTATCCGACTACCCTAAAATTGTGAATTTTGTCCAAAATTGTCAAATTTTTTTATGAGTTAATTTTACAGGCCATCTTATTAGCTTTATAGAAATACCACGATTATCATTTTCCGCTCACTAGAACAAAAATTCAAGTGTTTTTGTAAAAGCAAATGTCATTACTGTAAGCAAGATGTCATACTTTAAAACGCGTTCTACTCGAAATGTGATTTTTTGAAAGTACCTCAAACGCGGAGCCAACGATTGCTCAAAAAGTTTTGAAAATAATTAACTGAATCTTTTGTGTAAGTTCTGCATAATATTAGAATAGTTTTAACTTTCAGATTTATCAATCACTGTTTTATTACATTATTTACAGTCCCTTAAGTTAATCGAATCACTGTTTTTTTAAAACAATTTCATTTAATAACTGAGATAATTGCTCTATTTTTTGTAAAAATGAAAACTTCTCTTATTCTGAAGATCATTTCAAATAAATTATAAGTAAAAAAACTTTTTAAAAACAAGCTTTTATTTAAACGCGCTGAAAAGAATAAAATAAATTTTTCTTTAAAACTTTTTTTACTATCAACTTATAACGTCATAACACAATTTATATGATACAAAAGCTCGTTGCGAGATTAAAGTACTCTTATTTACTTAGTTTGAAATTTTTAAACATTAAAATCAATCAGATCAAGTTATTCAATTTACTTGTTTATCTGCAGAGGTAAAATCTTGCGACAAGATTTTATATCATATAAATTGTTTTATGACGTTATAAATTGATAGTAAAAAAAGTTTTAAGAAAAAGTTTATTTTATTCTTTTAAGCGCGTTTAAATAAAATCTTGTTTTTAAAAAAGTTTTTTTTTTTACTTATAATTTATTTTTTACTTTTTAGTTATCACTGGACATGTTTCTCAGTCTATTCATCTCATTCAACGCATCATTGTTGCTAGGTGCTTGCCGGTTATTTTCGAACAGTCTAGCTGAATGAATTCTCGCAAAAAGGGTACTAGAGGAAAACACAATTTTTTCTTAAATCCGTATTTTTTAAGCAATTTTTTCAATCTTCGTACAGATTTGGGTAATATTGTCCTACACACGTAAACAAAGTTTTAAGAGAATATCTTCATAAATGACGAACTAATTAAATGTTTATTAA